>JBANCV010000276.1:0-51726 GCA_037040105.1 Amiota albilabris
ACAAAGGAGAGAGTGAAAGCACTGGATTTAAAAGATTTAGATTTTAAAAATTTTGATTACAACTTTAATGGTAAATAAATGTAGTTATTATTTCCAAGAAAAATAATATTGCATATTGTATTGTCATCAGAATTAGAGGTGTGTGCCAAATTTCAGATCAATCGGTCAACTGTAGGTGGGTGAAATTTCAATTACTAGATTCGATCCAAATTATAAACAGGTCACGGAGTTTTCGACCAAAACTTTTTATTTTTCGAACAAATATTTTATTTTTCGATCATATGTGATTTACGTTTAAGAGTGCGATAAAGCTGTAGGAAGACGTGCAAAGAAAGTGGGAAACAATTTTTGTATTAATGAGCTCTTATCTTACTATCTCTTACTGTGGAAGATTGAGGTGAAGTGATGTCTTTAAATATGGCATTGACTTGACTGAATCTATCTTTCAACCATTGGCATAAATGGTCCAGCTCCAATAAGGAACCAATGCGATACCTATCTTTGTATAACCGTAGGCAATGCAAAACTTTAACTCAAGGCATAAAGACCTAACGCACAAGCAACTTATTAAACTGAAAAGTCATCCAAACTGACTGTACTGTGGTGCTAACCCGGTGGAGGAAATTTATTTGTTCAATAGCTAGTTCACTGCCATGTTTGGACAGAAATAGGTAGTCGCGATGGGTTAACCACTGAGCGACTTCCAGTTCAGCCATCCTGCAAAGAGTACTTATTCCCGAAGCAGTGAAGGAGGATGATATGAAACTCAGAATGCGAGAAAGTCAATACCTGGATAGAGACAAATGCTTGGTAGAACATCAAATTGACCAGGGTAAGCGTAGGTGATGCAGGACTACATTGGTTAATGGTAGATGGCGAAATCTTGGGTGAGAGGGTATTGCACAGTTTATTATAGTTGCCACATAAAACGCGGAATGGATCGTGTAAGGCAAAGTTAGTTGTGCACCTACGTGGCACGTTTAGGGACACAGAATAATAAGTATATGAAGAAAGTTTATAAATAGGGATACTCGGCGATTTCCTAATGAGTGGATGACGATAAAAAGAAGCATACTTGAGGACAATGACAGACGTAAACTGGGGTTCCAATTTAAGCCATGAAAAGCAAAAAGAAGGAATTGCTTCTGAACTGACTCAATGTGGTCTTCAGGCATTGCGAATTGATGGCTCCAGATACATCAACAGTGTATTCAAGTGCTGGGTGGACATCGTATCACACAAGTAACTTTTCGTAGCCATTTTATCTATCTATTCTATAATACAATATACCTATGTATGAACTTATAGTAAATCAGAAAAGAAACATTTTACAACACAAATGCTACAAAAAGATGTGTATTGTACTTACTATTGTATGTATATTGTTTTAAATTGTTTTCTAAAGCCTCCTATAATTAAAATCATGCGTTTTTCAAAACCCATCTTATCTTATTTGATGTGTGTGGTGTTACGGAACGGAAAATCAGTGGGTGGGCGGCATTGTTAAAAACAAACATTTGCCAGACAGCTAAATCTATTGTAGATAAGGATTGCTGCTGAAACAATCATGAATATTATTACGTAAACGCCCAGGGGGTCGAGTAGCTAGTAAACACTTCTTACCATTGCATATATGTAAGAAGAAGACAGATAGGACTAGTAAAGTTTTCGAGCGAGGACTTCAGTTGAAGTGCCACATACTTACTAAAGAATGGAATGAATTTTCAAAGTCAACTGAACTAAGCGCGTGTGTATGCGGATTTACAGAGTGAATTCAATGCGGATTTCAGTTTTACTTTCTTTTCGTTTATTTTGATTTCCTTTCTCTTTCCGGGTTAATAATACCCTATTATAAAAAGAAGCATATTAAGTTTGTGCGAATAATGGCAAGCTAAATGAATTGTGCTTATAGGATGCTACAGTAGTAGACCCAAAACCAAAACCATCAACTTTACTTACTGCATACTTTCCTTTTTTAAATGATTTAAAATATCTGGAGGGTATAGGTGGCAGGGTAGCCAATAGTCGGTTGGTCATAACTATCGCTCTGGTTTATTGGTGTTGTTATAATTTTATTTTTTTTTTTTTTTAACATTTCTTACAGTTATTTCTACAACAATACAGTTACTCTACTCTGGTCTACTCTACTCTGGTCTACTGTACTCAACTCTGGTCTATTCAACCCTACTCTGGTCTACTCTACGATGTTCTGTGAATTTTTCAGTAGGAATGAAAGGCAAAAATGAAGTAAATCCATGATGCCTGAATATCGTACATATGTATAATGTACGACTACCAAGTACATATATACTATGTACATATTTATTTTGAGAAAGATATGCATATTGAGAAAGATAGATATGTACATATTTGTGTGTGGTGTGTACGGCAGTGTACAAGATTTGAAGAGTATATTATTTTAGCAAGACTTTCTTTTCTGCCTTCACTTTTTCACTTTTTCACATTCCTTCCTTTCTTCCTTTCATACACTAACAATGTATTATTTTACTGTTATTTTGTGGATTTATATTATTGGACTAAATATGTCTGTCGGTCTATCTAGCTGTCCTTATGTTATATTTTTCTCCACTCCTTCATTTTCGTTTGCTTTTCATCATCAGTCCCTTCTTTCAGGGCTCTTGAGAAGCTTGAAGCTTATTGATAAAGTTATATTTGCTAAGTTGGTTTTGTGGATAAATGTTTGTGGTTAGAAATGATGATGCCACGTTTTATCTGTATGAATATGTGCATGTACATTTGCAAACTGTTATAAAGTTATCCATAGATGATACAGAGAGTGTTTTGAATATTAATATCTATGTACTTACATATTGTAAAACAAGGACGACTATAACTGACAGCCTGTAAATCGAATGTATTGGAAAATTTAAAGGGGGACACAGGGAGATATTGCACAAGTTGAATGCACTCATAAATATGTAAAGGATATAAATGGTAAATGGAAAAAGAAATATTTATTAGTAATTCGTGAATCCAATTTTAATAAATTTATGAAAAAGAAATTTTAAAAAAGTAACTGATATAACTTTTGAAATATGCAAAATTTTGTATGCAAATACTATGTAATCAATATTTTATTTCAATTTAAAAACTATAACTACTTACAAGTACTAGTAGTGGTTGCTAACTTATTTTCTTACTCTAAATATTATTAAAACGCACTATGGACTAAATAGTGTTTATTTTCGAAAAAACACACCAATTCAGTGGTTACTAAAACATCTTTAGATATTTTAAGAAGTCAAATCACATTGATTTCAAATCAAATGACTTTAATTTTAATATGCTTTTGACAAATAAAACAATCTAGGCTTTTAAGAGAACTTTGCATACAGACTACCTTTTCCAATAAACAAGGAACTCTGATTTTGACATTATGATATATGTGTTAGATGCATTCGACAAAAGAAAAACTTCTAGGAAAGTTTTTTGGTATAAATTTTTGGATGCCAAGAACTAAAACGTGTAAAGAGCAATGATTTTGTACTACTAGAGTAAGAAGAATTCCCAGAATATTGGTGAATAGCGAACAATTTCCAATCATAATATGTGTATTAAAATCTTTTGCAGGCTTTTAGATTTGTCGAAATGAAATGTTGTTCACATGAAATGAAAACAGTTTCAAAAGAAATATTCATTCCTTTGTAAAGCTGGTAACCAATTATTTGTTGAGACTCGATTTCATTTTCATTTTCATTTTCACATTCATCGTTCATTTTCGGTTTTGCTTTAGTGGTTTCTTCAGTTTCATTTCAATTTCATTTGCTTCATTATTGTTCATTTCACAATTTGTATTGGCAATAGGTATCATGATTTCGTCATGAGGTTTGTAATGCATCGGGAATCCCATACTTTATAGGTTTGTGTATCATATCATCATCATCATCGATAATTGGAATGCTTATTTTTCGGAATTAGTCGTTTCCAGAACCACATCGTCATACATCGAATAGAGGACAAAAGTATAGATAGTTTAAATTGTTTTGATATTCCTATTACTCAATCATTTAGGCACCGAAATTACTGGCGGTACACAGGATATCCCATAGTCATCGGATCCATCTGAATTTTGCTATTTGTTCATTGCTATTGCAGCAACTTTTCAGCTACTGTTCCTCTGTGAAAATGTGTCAACAAAATTTACGAACCGCACTTCATTCAGCCAAATCGTGCAGAATTGAATTTAATCCTCATCAACAGTAAAGCGTCTAAGCAATGAGAGAATCAACAGCTATACAAGACCGACCACAGAATCTACGTCAATACAGTTGTATGTTCTATGTAGTAGAGTACTTCGTACTAAACATACATATACATGCATATATACGTATGTACATATGTAGGTGTATGTATGTATGTATGTAAAAATATCTACAAGTATGAAACAAGAGGAAACCTACCAATGGATGAATGGACCAACAATCAAACGAACGAACGATTGAACAGTTGGGCGAACATGTGTAAATTTGACAGTTAAAATAAACGATTACTGAGTCTCTCTCTCTCTCTCTCTTTCTGTCTCCCTCTCTCTCTCTATCCATCTGCATATGTAGTATGTATGCTTAACGATATTTATTTGTTGGTCTGCCTGTGAAATAGATGGAATGACAGAGTCGGTTGTTGAAGAGAAAAATTGCTATTTGGCTGGCGAAGTAAATCAATTACAGAACCAGGCAGCGGTGTGTGTAGTGCGGAAAATAGTATTATATTTTAAGTTTCAGGTTTTGGCTTAGCAGCTACAGTTTCACATGCATTTTCATTCATTTTCATTTTCGTTCTTTTACTCTTTGATCCAATCGAAATCACTAACCACATGAAATGACTTAAAATTACATTTTCTCATTTCGTCCTGCTATATGATAACGAGGATAACGAAACTAGCATCAGAATCAAATTTTTGTGGCTTTATTTCTGTAGCTTTAATGGAGTAGAAGTTGCAGTTGATTTACCACTGTTCGAATTTCTCTGAATGTCTATAGACTCTTCATGAGATATGATAGAGAAATTGTTTTGTTTGAAAATCTACAATTATTGCAAATTCTTTGTACTTATAAAACTTAATAATAATAGTATGAAATTGAAAGGAAACAAATAAAAGTTACAGCTTTTTTGGACTTATTCTTTCGATTTGTACGAAACGAAGACTGTGCTGCCTTCATCACTATGATAATAAAATTTGCATAATTTATTTTAATATTTTTGCATTACTTTCAACAACTACAACAATAATCTGCCAACTAATATTGAAGAGAGCATAAGAATCATGCACAGACACATAGACAGACAGATAGGTAGACAGCCACGAATGAGAAAGCACTTCCATATACTAATATAGTAGCAAGAGTAAAGAAAGGAGAATGAAATCAGTAGCATAAAGTAACGGAACCACGTCCAACATCTTTCATCATATAAATGGTTTAGACGACTAACGCAGGCGATATTCTAGATCAAGTAGCTCAAAAAGTTATTCTTTATTTGTTGTTGTTAGTTTACAATAAGAAGAAAATGTGGAAAACAACGAGAGAATTTTCATAATACTCGTATAAGATAGTATAGTCCTGAAGTAGATGAACATCATTCCTGTCATCATCATCATTATCAACATCATCATCATCATTGCCGCAGAAGCAAACTTTGCAACATCGAGTAGTTTGAGAAGTTAGCGAGTGAAGTTTGAATAAAATAAAAGCCAAAACAAAACAAAAATGAAACCTAACAAAACAAATGAAGAACGAACTAAAGGAAACAAATGCTGGAGGAGAGATCCAGATAAGGAAAGGAAAACTGTCTGTTGGTGAAGAGAAAACAAAATGATATCAACGTAAGGCAACACCAAAGAATAACAACGAACGAACGAAATATTGTATTCTTTAAAAATATGTTTACCATTATCAATGGGTAAACTTTGTTTTCTCCTGTTCTGTTCTGTTCTGTTCTGTTCTATTCTATTCTGTTGTGTTTTGTTTTGTTTTGTTGTTTCTTCAGTAAATGTCCTTTTGCTTCCTTCTTTCCCAGTTTTTTTTTTTTTTTTGTGTTTTCATTATTTACAGTAAGCAGAAAGAAAGCAGCTACCAGCGAGCAGCAAGCAACAAGAAAACTTATTCGACGAGAACAATTCGGCTGAAGAATGAGAGGAAACTGAAAACTGTTGCAAAACTTTCACAATTTTATCTTAAGATGCATTTCAGTTCTGTTCATTTCAGTTCAGTTCAGTTTACTCCTTCCTGTTTCATTGTACTTCACTTCTCGGTCCATTCGCCACGCCAGAATCCCATCCCACATTGTCATGTCATTTGGTTTTAGTATTACTCGTATTCGTTAGTTCGAGCAACAGCAACTATCCATCACAAGTTACTTAAATAAATTTTTACTTTTTGTTGGTTTTTTACATTTTGCAACACTTTTTATCGGCACTTCAAAAATTTCATAGTTAAAATCGCTTAAAGGATTTATTCATTCAATTCAAGTTTCATCAATTGTACATTTACCTATCATTATTTTAATTTTTTCCAGTCGTAAGTAGTTAATAAAGTATTCCTAGTATTAGCAGTGTTGTAAAATTGCCTAACGTGCAACAAATGCAACATAGAAAATATATTTTATGTATACGAGTATAATAACCCATCACTCTATTCTTAAATTTAAATTACAATTCTTGATATTCTTTTTACATATTGTATTTCATTCATCACAATCAACTCAGTAGCAATCATTATATCCACTAACATTACCATCACCATCCCCATCACCATCACCGACAAAAGTATTTTTACTATGAGTAGTATGATCAATTTAAGCTCTCAGCAAAATGAGACCGTGCATTTTCAATGTCTTGCACTTAACTTAACTACCAACTCGACTGGATTCAACGTTTCTCAATTCAACTCAACTCAACTCAACGAGAGTATTAATTTAATTTAATGAAAGCAATAATCATACATTTTTTAATAAGCACAAAGCAAAATACCGGGAAAATTAATGACATAGCATGCCATAATGGAACAGAACGAAAAACATACCTGTGATATCAACTAAGTGAGTTTATTCAAAAGGATTGCTTGAGAGTTTTTAAGTCAAATAGAATGGAGTTGAGAATTCAGTCCGGTCTAGTCGATTCGGATAGGATAGATTAATGGATGGTTTAAGCGAAGCGAAGATGTAATAGAGGTCGGCAAACGGAATTTGAATTAGTCACTCTGAAAATGAATGCTGCTCTCTTTTAAGTGAATGTGAGTGAACGAATCCCAAGCAGTTTACTTCCGTATCATTTTTAAGTTCGAAAATGTACGGTGATAATGCTCATGATCAGACAGTGTGGTCCAAACTGAACGGCAATCTTTTCCTTAATAAAATACCCTGAGTTACAAGATACATATTTAAAGTAGGTAAAAAGTTGTCAAACTTCAACCAAATGTTCTTATTGTACATTACTATGTATATAGGATGGGTGTACCTGTAACCAGTCAGATGGTGGATTGGTAGGGATGGTTGCAGACATGGTATGAAGCCAAGAACTTATCACGGCAAAAGTAACCATAAAATAAAGCTATGCCAAAGACAAAGACTTGATAGAAGGCATGGAAGTAAATAATATTGTACAACTTGCAGTAAGTAAAGACAAAAAGCAATGATGAGCTTGTAAGGGATAAAGAGAAGAGGAAACAAGAGAAGGGGACTATGTAGGTCACTTGATGTATAGATAGATATACAATAGTAGAAGAAGCAACATATGTTGTTTGTTATGCTTGGCAAAATGTCAAAACACACATATCGAGAGAAGAAAGGCAGCAAGCGAAAGCCACTATAAAATGGAAACAGAAACCAAAGCACCAAGCCACGCCATGCCACGCCACACAGTTTGTATGTACACATGGGTATTTACATACATATGTACATATATACATACTCGTGAAACCATCAAAATAATTAATATCCTTTCAAATGTTACATGCACTAATTACAACAACACCAGCACCAACACCAACACCAACACCAACAACAACAACTGGAGAAATAAAACTTACTCACGGAACACGAAAGATGCAAGATACAAATCAGTGAGTTCAACAGCAACCATCCAGCCAGCCAGCCAACAACGGAGAAGACAAGACAAGATAGGACAAAGCAGACGACGACTATCAAATATCAAAACAAAAGAACGAAACATGCTCATTGCAAGTTAGGATGACAGACAAAAGGACATACAATAAAAATACTACAGGATACTTGTATTGTATGGTATGTACATCACTTACCCACATAAGATGACAATCATGACGATGACGATGACGATGACGACAGCGACAACAACAACGACAACGCCAAAGAGAATCGGCGTAAGATGGATGCGTGGATGGGTAATGAGTTCCCCCGGATCTGTCCCCATCTCTTTTCTTATTTTCAACTTCTTTTGCTCCTTCATTTATTTCACTTACTCAGTCAAGGTCGTGTGCTTTCCCTTTTTCATCTCTTCCCATTTTCTGTTTTTTTTTTTTTTTTTTTTTACTTTCACTCATTGCCATTTTTAATCTTTGTTTTCTGCTGTTTTTTTCGTTGTGCTTTCATTACAATTGTCATTGCTATTGCGATTGCGATTGCGATTGCTATTTACATATTAACCCAGCACAGAACCAACAGCAACAACATATACTCGTAGTGCCAGCCATAGTATGCCTAAAATCACCTCAATACACTTAGTCACAGACAGCCTAACTGACTGACTGACTGACTGACTGACTGACTGGCTGGCTGACTGAGAAGCAGACACTTCCATTCAATGTTGTTGGTGAAAAACTCATTAGTCAAGCATTTGCAAAATTCTAATTAAGCGCAAGTTTACTTACAACGATGACGATGTCGATGACGTAGATAAAAGTAAAGTACAGTGAAGTGAAGTGAATGAAGTACTATGCTTACTACGAGTATAGAAGATGTTGAGCGTTTCTTTTACAAAAACCTGCTCGCGCTTCTTTCTACATACCTATGTATGAACATATGTAATACTTTCTATACAAACAAATCAAGCGCCATTTTATTCTATAAAGACATGGCTGTCAGCATACTCGTTCGTGTATGTCTCATGTTATCTATGTATCTATCTATCTATCCGTCCGTCCTTCCTTCCTTCCTTCCTGTTACGGTTCCATATGCAAATGAGTTCAATAGAAAGTACTCGTAGTTGGTTGGTGTGACACACCCGCTGTATATGAAATGTTACTTTCTTTCTACAAATTAAATAAGTCATCACATAGTACATATTTATGTACTATAAGTAAGAACCTATAAACTTTTGCTTCAATTATTTTTATTTATTATAACATGACAACTACTATATGCACACATACGATATGTATGTATATAATATTGAAGAAGAAGCAGTCGTACTCATAGGAGATACGTCTATAGAAAAACGAATAAACTATCAATGAGACAATATCATGGAAATGCACTTTAATGGTGTTTAATCTTTGTATATATTGTAATATTTTGACTTTACTTGTTGTCTTCATGACATTCAGACTGATGACTCTCCTTCACATGTAGAATGAATAAAAAGTCACAAGTCCTTTGCAATCATCTGAAAACGTTTTAAACACTGACAAAAATATCTTACACATATGGTGAAAAGATGCAAATTGGAAAAATCACCAACAAATAATATGCAATTGCTTTTGATAGTATAGGATATTTTACTATATATGTATATTGTATATGGAATCAGTTTGCTCAGTGCATTTTCAGATACTTTTATCGCTGCAGTTCTGCAACGTTGAGTTCAAACAAAGAAATTGTTCGAAAGCATTTTCTCCTGTTACTTTGATGAGGACGACGACAATGTCGATACACAAGAATGATGATGGTGATGGTGATGGTGATGGTGATGGTGATGACAATGACAATGATAATAATAAGTCTAGTGACAATTGCTCCAAAAGTTGTATTTTTATTGTGGTTGTAGTTGTTCTTTTAATGGTTTTGTACTTTATTGTACTTGTTACTTACAATAAAACAATTATATTACAGTATTACAAGGAATCCCTTATGAGTCGATGAATCTTTTCGATCATTTTTATGTTGAATCTCATCCCTTGTATGCCAGTCACCACTAAGAAATTTCCAATTCAGTTAACGATTCACTCATGCAACTTTATGAAGTACCTCCACTTAACTCCATGATGATGAAGAATGGATGAAACGTATACTCCTACCCACTTACTTTCGTAAGTTAAGCACAACAGGATGCACACTCACCCCCTCACTCACCATAGACTCAGTCATAAACTCATTTATAGATACTATGTATTTGCAAAGAAATACATACGTACAAGCATTTAGTGCAGTTTTAAGCTTCAGTTAATATTCCAAAAAAGCAGAAAGTATTTCTCTAATGTTGCCCTTGGTTACATACCACTTTAAAAAGAAGCATGCAATGTGAAGCATTTCTGCATATCCATCCTCATATCTTCTGACTATCTGACTAACTGACTATCTGACTATGGTTATGAAATCGTGAGCATTCGATTCAATAGCATTTAAAAATATAAACTTGAAGTAACATTTGAAAAGTGAGATAGCAATGTGAATATGCGATTCTTGTAAAGCAGACTTCAAATTTCCTTGCTCTCAAGTATGTAAGTGGATCATCCATGTTTCATGAAATGATATAAATAGATACAGATTACTCTGAATTAGGGTGTCAGGTGAAAAATTGTTTATAATTAGTGGCGCCACTTACTTATAAGACCTTCCATAATAGGTCTGATGTAACAAAGGTCTGGGGGGGGGGGGCATTCATTCTTTCATTCACTTTCACACTCCATTTATGATTGCTTAGCAACAATTGAAAATTGACTGCTTTATCTACCATGCGTAATAATTTGAACTTGAATTCACATCAATTGATGATATTCTCCCTTACTCTCCCTTGACAGCACTTTGCCTCCTCCATTGTCGTCTTAAGTCTCTTGTTCTTGGTTGGTGTTTTGTTGCCAGTCGAAAATTTATTATAAACGATTTCTTTTATGCCTTTTTTGCATATTTATTTTGTTTTGTGTGAGGTTTTGGGTGTTTTATTTATATTTTTAACTTACTGCCTGCCTGTCTATATAAAGCTCAGTTCAGTGCAGTTCAACTCAACTCAGCTCAGCTCAGTTCAGTTCAGTTCAGCTCAGCTTAGTTCAGTTCAGTTCGGCGCCTCATGTGTGTGTGTTAGGCAGTACATACTATTATGTGGCATGTGGGTTGGATATGGCCAAATATGGTGACAGATATTCGTGCGCTATGCAAATTTAACGCTGTTGACAGCAAACAGTTCTTTTGCATAAAAATTGTGGTTATTATTATTGTCCAACCCCCCATCACACACCATCGCCATTATCTTTTGTCCTCGGCTGTTCTGATCCTCAACTTATGCAATATGTATTTTTATTTGCTTTTCTTCTCTCTTTCCTTTTCTTTTTTTCGTTGATTATTTTATTATTTTATGCTTTTCATACACACTTTATTCATATAAACATACTTTTCATTTTCACGACTTCCGACTTCCCACTCATGACTCGACTCGACTCAACTCGATTCCGACTATGGTCTTCTTAGTCCAGCATCATCATCATATTCATTTTTCGTTTGTTGCCGTCACCGCCGACATTATTTTGCTTTTTTTTATATTTTTATTGTTAGTAAAGTTGTTGTTGTTGTTGTTTTTTTTTTTTTTTTTGTCAGAATTTTTATCTTTTTTCTTTTTAATCTCCAGGGGAAAATTGTTTATTTACGTGAAATTCTGCCTTGTCATACATTTTATTGTTGTCTCTGTTATTTTTCAACACTGGTTTCACTTGTGTCTTTTTTTTTTTTTTTTTGCAACCCTATACTCTTCACTCTTTTCTGATATTTCCCAGTTTCTGGTGTTTTTATTTGTTTCTCTGTGCATCATCGGGAAACAATTATATTGCACGCAGCAGGCACTCACTTACTCGCTTGGTTAGTCAGTCAGTCAGTCAGTCAGTAAATCTGACAATAGTCAGGAGGCACGGCAACGCACCACAGGGGGCAGGGCACGGCAAAGATATTGTAGTAGGCGAAAAATTGATAAAAATAAGAATGCGACAAGACAAGAAAAAGTAAGTAGTTGGTAGGTAGGCAGTCAGAAGGGGTGGGTAGGAATGAGGCTACAACAAAGTGTTATTTGTACAACTCATTGCCGGTTGGCTATCAAAAGCTGAATGAAAAAAGGAACCAAAAAGATAAATAAAAAAGGGTACAACAACTGACTTGACTGGTTGGCTTGGCTTGGCTTGGCATGCTGGTTCGCGTCGTAGAAACCTGAACCAAGTTTGTGGTACTTCAAGCGAATCGCGTTAAGCTTGTCGTCATCACCAGGTCCAGGTCCTCACGTCCCTCTATTGCCATTGATTTCGTTTCCTACATTTATTCATTCAATTCATTTCAGGCTGTTGGTGCTTAAATGGATTTTTTTGCTGAATGTGTGCGTTTTCATTTGAAAGCGAAATGACAGCGTGAAATGTGTGGCGTGGCATGCCATATTGTGGCATGGAAAGCAAGCTACACAGAAGTAGTAGTCGTCCATAGTTCACCGCCATAACTAAGGATGGATGGCGGATGGCAACAAGCATGATGGCACCACCAATGGAGATGTAACTGCACCTGTCTTGAATATAGTCATCATCGTTGCCACCGCCGTTGCCGCCGTAGCCAACTTTGTCGTTTTCGTCATCATCAACAATAACATTGTCGTAGTACTTAGTATGTTCTTGCCATTGCTATTTTGCTTAAATACACATTAAAGAGTTGATTGAAATAATTTAATTGAAATTACGAATGTAAAGGACACATCGTTTCCTGGTTTTCTGGTTTTCATGTCTTTTTGTATCATATCATCATCATCATCATCACCATCACCATCATTATTGTCATCATTGTCATCGTTATCATACTGCAGCAGCATTAAATGTAATTAGTTAAAGTGTCACTTCCAGTTGAGTGAATTAAATGTTATAGGTTATTCTTGGCCTTACGAACTACGAGTAACTAATTAATTCATAGTAAATTTTACTAAAAATGACAAGGCAAGGCGGCAACTTCCAAAGGCTTGCTTGCTATCGTCTTGACAGAGTATCATAAGAAATAATGGATGCCAATGCGGTTTTTGGTCACATTGAAAATTTCAAATAATAAACTCTCATGGAAATTCAAAGCGAATTGTATCTTTGTTTTTCAAATCATCAAATCTTACTGTTATTTTAATGTGATTCTATATTATTATTGTAATTACCAATGAGAATAGATTTATAAAATTGTAATTTCACAAAATATTTTAATTATATAGTAATGATAAATTTTTACTCTCCTCCTATAAAATTATTCGAATGTGTTTTCATTCTTCAATTCAAAAAAAAAACAGACATTTCTCTCTATTCAACGTAGCAACGTTTGACATAAATCAATAATAGAAGTCATCAGTGAACATTCCCTCAACCATCCTTCTCTATATGTAGTACATATTTTACTATAGAAATATGAAATTATTTTTTTTTTTTTTTTTTGAAAACAATTTTGTACTTGAATACATAAATAACGAATGACAAGAATTTAGTTGTAAACAATTTGTTACATCATGTCAAGAACAACGTCGAGTATTTATTTTGAATTTCATAAGCTTTTCTTTTGTATCATTTTACTTAAAATACACAGATTTACACTGCTTTTCATATATACATAAGTACATAAATAGATGAGTAAGTAGACATGTCTGTGTCAAAACTTATTGAAATGAAAATGCTCTCAAAAGCAATTTCTATAATGAAATGTGTGAAGAAACTTATGCTTAAGAATCGTTTTTACCAACCGAAAATGTATTGCCTTTTAATTAAAATGATTTAATTTGCCAATGGTATCTACACGCAACAATATTTTGAGCAGATTGTAACCGATTGCCTGTCATGAAATTAAGCCGACAAACGACATAATTCTGATAGGATGTGGGAACACAGGCAAGGACAAAATATACACAATTTACTAATGTACCATAAAAGGAATTATGGAATTATAATATCTGTAAATCTATCTACATAGTAGAGTTATATACGTAGACTACTAGTAGCAATTGTCTTAACTTCAATTAGAATCCGATTGCAAGTAAGTACAAGATGCAATGTGCAAACTGCAAACTGCAAACTATGAGAAACTGAGAAAATGTCATCGATTACAAAATACAACAAAAGGGAATAGAATGACAAGTAGATCAAGTTCGATATATTGTTACATGCCAAATATCTATATGGTACTATGTATACATATGTGATTTGATTCGATTTAGTACGGCATTTAAATGAGTATTAATTAAAGCATCGTTTCATCATTTCTCCTAGCACGGATTCGTCGGCTATTGTCAGTATAGAATGTGATATAGAATTAGATCCAATTAAATTAATTTAAATAACATAAGATTTGATTTGATTAGAAGGGGAGATGTGGCATCCTTTAATTACTATAGATACCATAAGTGAAACATACAAGTATGTACATTTCATGATCATTATATACTATTTTACATATGTATGTACATATATACGATCTGAATCAATCCGAACTGAATGAGTTTTCAATGATTTAAAATGAAATATGAACTGTTAATCAAACAGCAGTAGATTCTTCAATTTCCATTTCCATTCCCATTGCCATTCATTTGCAATAAAAGCTTGGTCTTTATAAAAGAAGTTACATAAGTTAATACACAGATAGAGGCGAACGAGAGTCTGTCGTCCCCTTCAATAAAAAGACAATAAATATAAATTTAAATTTAAACTAAATTACAGTAACGTTCTAGCATATGTAAGCATCACAGAAGTCGCTTGAAAATTTTCGTAAAGCTCTTTTATGCGTATCCATAATATATTGCGTATACGCAACGTTGCCAAAGAACCAAACAGAAGACTACAATCAACTGTCGCAATAAAGAAACAATGGCGCGAAAGTAAGCAACCTTAAATGATAAGAAAATAGAGAGATTACTTTTCAACGCCTACAACAACCAAAAATATTGTAGAAGAATTGAAAAAGTTCACTGTCAAAATAAATATAGAAATAAAGCAACGACGGCGGCGGCGGCGGAATCGTCTTCGTTGTCCCTTATGTACAATTTTTAATGAAATGCTAACCTTATTAAGTATACTGGAGTACAACATCTACATACTTGCAATGGAAGCAGCAGCAGATTCTTATAGACTCTGTAAACAAACAAACAAACAAAACTGTATATGTGCCGCGAAGTATGCAATGGAAAATGTTGTGTTCCATTTGGCAGATACACAAGAGTGTGCGATATTAAAAATAACAATCTTGATAAGCAACAGTAACAACAATCAAACAACATAGAAACAAAAGCCTCATTGCCATCGTCACTTGGCAACAAAAGTGGCAACAATCCCTCCCCACCCCCTTTCTTAATCCTTCATCCCTTCACCCATTGTAGCTCATTAAATTTTCCTTCTGCTGCTGCTGCTGCTGCTCTACTGATTTTTTATTCTTGTACTCGTCATTGCTGCTGAAACAGAATTTTAACTGCGTAACATTGCTTCATTTCGTTCCGTGTTTATTTTAACCCCTCATTTCGATAGATCCATCCAAGGCAATACCATATTTAAAGATGTTACTTTATCTCAATGGCCTTTGTTTCCCATTTTCTTTGTATCGTATAACTAGAATCGCAGACAGACATCACTTCTGAATGTTAAAACCGATGAAGAACTGGATATCTAGTTGTTTAATGCACGATCAAAGAGTTCTTTGCAAAGAATTAGAGAACCCTCATCTTCATATTCATCTGAGTCATGACAGAAAATTATCCGTTTGGAGGACCATGAGTAATCCTAATTTGTAGCCAAATAAACTGAATTCAACCATGAATTAAGATTCTTTAATTAAATACAAGAATGATCAATGATCGTTTCAATGTCGGTTGTCTGTGAGTTGGTAGAATGAAAGCAAAGGCCCTGTGTTGCTTACAAGAAAAGTAAAATAAAACCAGTACACTCAAATCTTATCGTGCGAACTCTATTATGCTTTCCAAAACTCGACATCCGAAACAATGAATAGAATATTTGATTTTTTTCAGAAGTTTGCGAAGTATTTGTATGTTATTTTTATTGTTTTTTTGCTTTTACTCTCCGCTCTCAATGAAAGAGATGAGTAAGAAAATAGAATGAGTGAGATCAACTTCCTTTTAAAGAAAGCAACATGATAAGGTGATATAAGGATAGACGAGCAAACTTGAAAGAGTTTTAAATAAATTCCAATTTCCAACTTTAATGGGTTGAGAGAGCAAATCGTAATTAAGATTAAAGATATTGTAATATAATATAGTCCAACAAATCAGTATCTCAAATGCTCATGTTTCATGACTCGATGTCAGATTTACATCATTGAGA
Organism: Amiota albilabris; assembly: GCA_037040105.1. Taxonomy (NCBI): domain Eukaryota; kingdom Metazoa; phylum Arthropoda; class Insecta; order Diptera; family Drosophilidae; genus Amiota; species Amiota albilabris. The sequence continues at coordinate 16,467 of JBANCV010000276.1, forward strand.
AGATATACAATAAAATCATTTGCATCTCAAATTTTATTGGCTTTTTTTTGTTTTTTTGGTAAAGAAAATTATAAAAATTTTTAATTGGTCATGATGCTTGACTTAGCAAAAAGGCAAATTTAAAGTAACGAAAAATAATAACGTAATTAATTAAAAAGAACTTCTCGAAGATTCTCGGAACCTTCCTTCCACCTTTTAAGTGGTGTATTTCTTGTACTTCTCTTCCAGATCATCTAATATTTTCCATATTTCGGCATTTTCGGGTTCGGATTTATAAACCTCAGCGAATATTTCACGTAGTTTTGTAAAACATTGTGTTCGAGCATTGCGACGACGAACGTGGGCATGGTATGCATTTAGTTCGATGGCGGTTATGAAACGCTTATTTAAGTCCTGACGCATCCGATCAAATGCATTTGTCAACTCGGTAGTTAATGCATCCTTGCGAAGATCAAAAGCTTTTTGGAAACGTTTGTAGAGTGCTGCATCGAATCGTGCATCCAGGACTTTAACTTCGTAATGGCAATTTCCGGAAAATGCCGCCAAACTGCCGCTATTAGCTTTGTTGCGATTTTGCAATAAATCGTCTCTATGTTTGGGAGCTGCTAGCTGATTTTGAAGTATTCCAGCAAAAAGCGTACGAAAAATGCCAGTCGGCAAATTTACCTGATAATCTCTATCGATCAATGATTCTATTGTAAAACTTGGTAATTTCGGAATTTTCCCCTGCACTTCTGTGTCCTCCCGTTTCGGCTTTTCTTTTGTTGATTTTGATTTTTCCAACTCCTGTTGCAATTGTGCCAAATGCGACTGTAGCAAAGAAATTACATTTCCAATGTTTACGGTGAATTTTTTTTTCAAATCGGCAACGTAACTTTCGTATCCCAGAGTTTCGTATCGTTGACGTATCATTACCGTACTTGATTTCTTAGTCTGTAATTGTAGACTCTCAACTTCATGGCGTCGTTCGTTGAGTTGATGAGCCATTAATGCGTTCCGGTTACGCATATCTTCAACCATCCGCTTGACATCTTTGTTTCTCATGTCATGATTTGGGCAATCGCCTTTCAACTTCCAAAATCGCTTTCCACCAAACTCTCCACTTTTGTTGCCGTCATTCAATTTAATACTCTCAGCGGAAGGTGCCGGTACATTTAAAGGAGACGGTAACCGAGAAATTTTCAATTTTTTTTTAGTTTTAGTCGACGGCACTTCTTGTTTATGCTTTGATCCTTCTTTAGGTATTTTCGTTGTACCTCTTTGTTGCAGCAAAACAGGAGTGCTCAAAGTGCCACCACATTTTCTTTGTGTACCAAGTGGCAACGCTAATTTGCCAGTTTTTGATGCGCGCTGCACTCCAATTACTTTTTGGAGTTCCGGTTTCCCTGCTACCCTAAAAACCATATCGCCTCCATTGTTTAATATCTCACTTTTGTTTTTCTTTATTTTTAACTGACTTTTAATGCATGCCTGCACCTGGGCCATGAGCTCTTTACTTGTTTTAGTGGATTTGATATTACTGGCATCCTCGCATTTTTTGTTCACATTGTCGCGTTGCAGTTTGTTGTGACTGACCAAAATATGCGACCGATCGCGACCCAAATTAGCCTTATCCTTCAATGGATGATCCAATACAGCAGTATCACAAGGCTTGTCATGCATTAATTTAGCGACCTTATTACGTGCTGGCTTATTCTTCTTGCTTGACTTACTGAGTATATCCGCCCATTTTGGAGCCATCGAGGCATCTGTAGTTTTTTTAGGTATATTACCAGATTTGTGCAGCGAGTCTACCCTTTCTTTACATTTATTGTCTACTTGTTTTTCCAATAATTTTTCAGGTTCTTTATTTTTTTGTGAAACCCCAAGCTTAGACTTAGGTTTGCGATTCATTTTTGTCTGCGGTTTGGACGACATTGTATGAAATCGAAGAATAAAACCAATGAAACAATAAATAAATTTAATTTTGCTGCCGGATTCTTGAAGTTAATTTTATTTTTTTTTAAGTCCAAATAATTTTGATAAAAGCCTTACAGACAGCATAATATTTAATATGTGTCTGACATTGTTTTATATGAAGAAAAAAATTAATGACTTTAATTTTCAGTCTACTCAGATAGAAAAATATACTTGAATATACTGGAGTAAAGAAAACGAAGTACTCATAGAATTTCCCGTCAGTAAGAAAAACTTTTTATCTTCTGCTCGTACTCATATTTTATTCTCTTCTTCTCATTTACTACTATTCATCTAAAATTCATCTATTTGTCTCCACTATTCAACTCGACGTTTTTAAATTAATTCATAGACTATTCATACTCAAAATTACCATCATTTATTTAACATTTATTTTCATTAGCCATGATTGTACAAATTTCTACCTTCTGTCCGTTCTGGTCTGTCCATATCTCCACAAAGCATTAGTCAATTCAATACACTACAATACAATAATAATATGCTACTTCTTCACATTTAATCCATCAATCAATTACACAATAAATTGAATAAACACTCTTACCTCTTAACATTGCATACCTACATACATATATAAGTATGTGCGAGAGTACATCGCTAAGCCGCTTACAGGAATGAAAAAAAAAAAAAAAATCATAACATATCATTCATACATATATCAACCACCCACCCCCCCCCATCCAAATGAAATGAAAGAGGAAGCATAGGATCCAAAGCAATCTGTATTGTATTGAGCGAAAAAAAGGAGGACGAACAGGTTGAGGATAAGGTTAAAAGCTTCGACAAATTAATATGGCACTTATCATAAGCCTCATAAGTCGTGTGCCAACTGAACTGAATTGAATTGAACTGAACTGAACTGAACTGAACTGAACTGAATGAACTGAACTGAACAGATTTGAACAGAACTGAAGTAAAGTGAACAAAATCCAGTCAAGCTAAGCCAAATCAAAATAACGCAAACCGTTTTGGCAAGTTATAAAAATTATGCACAAGGGAAGCTATGCGGTATGCGATTATATGAGGAGCGAGTTAGAGATGCAGAGAGAAGAGATTGTTTGAGGATTAGAGCTTAATACAGAGTAGTACGATTAATACACGCCAAATAAAATTAATAAGGTGCGAAAAGTTTCGTTGACGGAACCTACCCTACCTACCACCACCTCAACGGATCAAGAGAGCTTGCTTTGTTTAATAATAATAATAATAATAATAATAATAATCTTTGCCACACACTCAAAGTTTTCGTTAAACCGCTTAATCTAAGCGCTTACTGGCTGACGCCCATCTCTGCCCATTCAATAAAATAATACAAAAGTAATTGCATTTAGCTAACTATATATATTATGGATGGATAGATGGATGGGTAGATGGATGGACGGGTAAATAAATGGGCTGGGAGGGTTTTTGTCGTGGTTAAGTCTGTCAGTTGTCAGATAAGTTCTAATACATGCTCGCTTTAGTTATGCACAGCACTCAACTCATTCTCCGTTTTCCATGTGTATATGTCCCGGACTTTCATTCATTCCTCTCCTTTCCTTTCATTTCACATTCACTAGTCGCCACAAACATAAACACAAATTACTGTATATGACAACATCCAGTGCGATTCAATTTGATGGTCTGCCCGCAACGGCATAACCAACATGTTATGATCTATCTGTTTTGAATTATTTCAGAAAAATTTTAATTACAATAATTACAATATTATCTTTACTACATTCAAATTGAGTTATTTCAACATGTTGACAACATCGTTGATGCATCAAAGTTCAGTTTTCTCATTATAAAATTCATATTTATGAGTATTTGTCAACAAGTAAACAATTCAATGAATTTGATTTTGAGTTCGAGTTCGAGTACGAGTATTTGCATAACTTCGAATAGTGAGTGTGGGGGCTTGGGGTTTTAATTGTCGATTCGGATTCGCATTCTGATGTTAATTCTGCTTCTGATAATGGTGCTGATTATGCTGATTGATGATGGGGACGACCTGATGAACTTGCTAATTAACTGATAATTATGTATTTAAATGATTTTTCAAAAATATTAAATGGTTCAACATCACAGATACATTTTATGCTGCACTACAACAACTGTACTTCAAGGGAAAATTATAATAAAATCAATTTATTTCTTATAATGTTGACTTTTGACATTGTATGATTAAGTTCACATTCAACTTATCTTTAATCGAATCATTTATTTATGTATAATGTTTTAACATCATAGACTCTCATTGTTCTGTTCTGTTCTGTTCTGTTCTGTTCTGTTCTGTCCTGCCTGCCTGATGCGTCCGTCCGTTTATAAGACAATTATTAATATTTATATAAATACGATTTGGATACTTTCATTTATTTTATATGAGAATTTTCATTTCCATGTCACAATTCATCTGAATAAGTTGTAATCATTCTTGTGAGAAATTGGGATTAGTGGAAATAAGGGTTAATTGTCACGTCAAGTTTTTATAGTGAAGCAATGTTAATGGAAATGCGGGGGGGTTGGTTGTATAATTAAGTAAGAATATATTCCTTCAATGTACGAAGGAATTCCCTGCACATCAAATCAATAAATTAGCTTAGTTCTATTCCCAACCAACAACTTAACCTTTGGCAAATTACCATTTAATCTTGTATTTCTCCATAATATTCTCTACCATCATCCATATCTCCACTCTAACATTCCCAACATCCCCAACATCATTTTATTAAGAGATGGGGAAATGAGTAAAGAAAATGAACAAACGAATGATGCAACAAATGGAAAACAACGCCTTCTATTGAAGATGTTCTGCGATCTCGGTTCATGCTCGGTTCAGTTCGGTCTGGTCCGGTCTCTGCGGGTTCTAATCAAATTCCTTATAATTTACGCTAATTAGTAGAAGGACAACAACAATGACAACGACAACGACAAAGGAAATAAGCAAAAACTTCGGTATAAAGTAAAAAGCTTTATGTATTTTCTTTTCAGATGGATTGAATTGGATTTATTGTCTTGGCATTTTGTTTATTTTCACTCTTCTGTCTTACTTTCTATTATTTCAGAAGTTCTTTTCCATTCCCTTTTGATTCTCTCCACTTTCGTTTTATTTGTTTTTACGCGTAATTGATGACGACAATTTGAATGTCTGACGTTGACCTTTCAAAGGGAATCTACTAAATCGAAATGAAATAAAAAACTTCAATACAAAAATAGAAAAGAAAAAAAAAAAAATGGGTAGACATTTTTGGAAAAGAAAGGAAACATCGAAATGAGCGATGTAGAAAATCCAAAAGAAAAAAAAGACTTCCGACCATTAAGACAAAAATTGGATTTGCTTCAGAGAACAAATGACAAGACGAATGAATAGATAGATGAATAGATGGATTGAAAGATGAATGGATAAATGAATACATGAGTAAGTGAATCACAAAGCAATGGTCAATGAATTTGATGATGATATTAAACATAATAAGGTAACAGCGAATAATAAAGTAAAAATTATTACTTGAGTACGGTAAAAAAATAAGAATGGATGAAACTAAAAGAAACACATTTGCTTCTGAGGGCTTATCAAATAAATCAAATAAGTGTAAAAGAACGATTTCCAAACAAAAAGGAGGCAACAACTACCCAAAAAAACGATAGAACCTTTATGGCCCCCAATGACAAGAAAGAGTTAAGAAGGTCGATAAAGTCCAGCCAAGTTATTTACTTACTGCATACTAAAGATATGCCGCTTGCGGCAAGAGAACAATTTTGATGTGAGTTTGGTTTGGGTTATTCTACAAGATAATACTCTACGACAAGGGTCAGTTACAAATTTAGATACATAATCATAACATTTACAAGGAAAAGAGAGAGAAAGGAAACGAAAATATACACTCATATATTTAAATAACATTCAGAACAGTAAGCGTCTTCAGAGAGAAAAACACTTGGTCGACAAATTTTTGAGGTAAAATTCTATAGTATTTTTATTGTTCAGTCAAAAGTGATAATTGTCTTTACTGTGTTCTTGGCCTCACCACACTGAGCAAAGCTAAAGAAAATCTAGATATTCTTATGACCTCTTCTCTTCTTAATAAGAACAATACTAAATATCTGCTCTGAGGAAAAATATTCGAAGACACCAGAAGAAGATGGAAAATTCAATACACACTTTTCATTTCTATACATACATATGTAGTACGTACAATACATATATGAATAATACCGTAATGTGTATTGTGGTTCTATGCATTACAAACATTAGGACAAAGTGATAAAACTTATTCACACATGCGAGTATGTATATGATGTAGTATGTAATGCTTGCACAATTAATTATCTAAATAAAATAAATGTATCATTTGATATTTGATCATTATAGCAAAAATTCTTTTTGTAATTAAATATTACATACGTAGATATGTATACATATATAACGATACAAAAAGTTCTTTAAGATACTTGTAGTATCTTACCGTAAGAAAAACTCTGACGGTGACACCCATTTCCATTTCTTAATTAGCAAAAGAATAACAAAGAAAGTTCTCAACGATTCTTTCTTTCCCATTGATAAGTATTATAGTTAGGAGTTTTTTTTTTTTTTTCATTCAGTTGTTTATAAATACAATCATTCGAATTCAATACAAACGTTCACAACAATAATGATGACATTGATTGATTGTTATAGAGTGGAAAGCATTTAGGTTTCCATAGCCACCATCCCATCTACCGACATCCAGTACATCCACACGCCCATGGGGGATATTGTACGTACATATATATATATATATAGATACATACGTATGTATGTATGAATATCAAAAAGAAAAAGTTGAGGAAAGAATTATTTATTTGAAATGCAATACAATCGCATGCGTATCAGTTTCAGAACTCAGAATTTCTGAGATAATCAAAAATGTCATATCCATTGACGTGTGTACTTATAGTACAATATGTATTTGATGTATAACGCTAAAGACACTTCAAAACCAGTAAAATATATTTGCTATGGCCTATTGAATGTGGTAATGAGATCAGAAGGCCAAAGAGCAAAAATAGCACAGTCACAAGGAAAGATATAAAGACAATATGAGACTACTAAGACTAAATATTCTACTACATACATAGTATGTATTGTATGCAGTACAATGGATAAGAAAACAAGCTTTTAAATGGCAGAAATGGCAACATCCCAATGTCGCTAATACCTTAATTATAATAAAAATACCCTACTCTTGGTCTGTTAACTGGAAACAGTTCTGTTAGCAACGGTTGTCTTAGCCTAAGCATTGGCTTCGGTTCAAGTTTGTGAAGATTAGTTTAGTGAATCTTAAGAGAGAGTTACTAAGATGAAGTGATATTGCTGAGAAGTTTATTCTAAAACTAACTGAGTAAAGAATAGACTCAATCTATAATACAAAGGGTTAAATTTCCTCTTTGTAGCAGTTTGTTGATGCCCTCTTTTCCGATTTTTATTATACTTATTTTCATTGTCATCTCAACAGAAAAAATAAAAATAAATATAAAAAAAAAAACCGGGAGTACTTTTGAAATCTAGGACAATTATTCTGTTGTTTATTCTAAGTATAGTATATGTTTTTATGGCAATGAAGAACACAACCAGCAAAGCATTTATTTACCATCTTAATTGGTAGTTATATGTAGATAGACCCAGACCCACAGATAGGCAAAGAGGCAGGCAGTCAAATAAAGTGGCATTCGTTGTTGTAAGTCATAAAAATACAAATACAATACATACAATACATATACAAGTTAAGGAGGGAATACTCATATTATTATGAGGAAACGGCAAATGACATTTCTCAGAACATCAGTACATGCTCGACTATAAGTAGGCTGACAGCTTTTCTTTTCTTTATACTTTAATTTAATTTATATGATATTGTAAATGTATACATATTTACATTCTAAAACAAAAACAGAGACAATATACTGCTATTGAATGTATCTATTTATTGATGTAAGAATAAACATTCATCCCATGCATATCATATTATTCTCAACAATAGAGTAGAATGCTTGTAGATGAAATCACAAGTCGCCATCTAATGCATCGGTCATGTGGGCCATATGTACAAACTTCTTGCACTTAATTGTGTCCCTTGGCAACACCAATAATCAGAAGCTCTGCTCTTCATTTATCACATCTGGGAAACTTAACTTTAAAACAGTCGAGCAAAGGGGAGCACGTTTGCTGTGTGATAGAATTGCCATGAAATTGATAGAATTAGATTTTCTAATTGAATTTCCAGGTGCGAACTTGGGGGCATAAGCTATTTCATCATAATAAAAGTATTTATTGTAATTGCAAAATCAAATAAAAAAAAAAAAGGAATAACTTTTATGAAATATACGAATACATACATAAGTGGTGAGTTCAAAGTAAAGATTTTCATTATATTCTTTATACGAGTACATGTACATACATATGTATATAAACATATGTAAACATGAACGCTGTTATCTTAACTGAACCGAACCAAATCCAGTCTGTCCAATCTGTCCGGTCTGTCCAGTCTGTCCAATCTGTGCAATCTGTCCAATCTGTCCAGTCTGTCCATCTGTTTGTTGGTCTAACCATATTATATGGTATATTCTGTGCCTGATGAACCATTTAATTGGTTGGGAGTGCCAGTTATCAAAAAGTCTTTCTCCTATTTCCTCACTTTGCTTGACCTGATTTGGACCTGTCTTTCTTAAACGGCTGTCGGTCTGCTGTCTGTGCATCTGGGAATCTGTCTGTCAATCTTTCTGTTTGTCTATTTGTCTAAATAAAGTGCGTGTTTATTTGTCTACTACATCATAAATCTTATTTCTACACGGATTTATTTTTAGAAATCGAAGAAAATTAAGTAAGCTTTCATAATAATTCAACTGCTTGCTATGCTACATCACTCACTCGGACTTTATTTTTGTTTGCTCCTTGTTGATTTTTTATCGTATATATATTATCCTTCAAATGGTTATTGAATAACTGAGTTTAAACGAAGCTAAAAGTAAAATTTGATTTAAAAATAAATTTGATATATCTCCTTTCGACACTCATTCCTTTCATCATTCATTGATTGACTACCTTTCTTCAAATTTATATAGGATTGGATGAATGTACTAGTACTTTATTGTGTAATAAAACGTCAATAGCTTCATACACATATTTTTACTTTAAATATATACTTTTACTAACAAGCATCAAATACAAATGCTTTGCTTTAGTAAAGTATATTTTGGTTTATGGTTTCACTACATTGTGTTCGTTATTTCGAACTTACTTTTTTCAGAGAATTGTTGCTACCACAAAATTGTAGCTAACAAAATGTAATTTAATACAATAATTTCCAATGGAAATGCCAAATTGCTGCATACCAAAGCATATATGCATAGACAGTACTATAACAACGGCAGTGCATCTTTACCAAATTATCTAAATGTAATAGCATTTTATTATATAAGATTGTAGTTATTTTATGCTAAAAACAAACTATGTAGTGATTTCATAATCACAAGTCAAGAAATCAGTTGATTTTCATGACAAACTTTGACTTGACTATAAAATACTCCTTTACAAGGCAATTGTAGAACCAATGTGGATAAAAGAAATCAAAACATGGGTAATAATCTATCTGAAACCAATATTGAAATCCTGCATACATAGCAATTGATGCTTCTCTCACAAGTGAACAGTGAAATAAAAAATCACTTGGTAAACTTAGTTTCTCTATTACTGCTGTGTGATGAATTCTGAAATTCCTTTAAATCTTTATATATTTGAATAAAATTATAAATATTTATTCATCATCATACAATATTTCAAAAAATCTTCTTTCCTTTCAGTCTCTAATAATAATTAATTAAAATTCTTTTTCATTGCGTTTCATAATTAAATATTTGGTTATTCACAACACAACAAATAACTAATAAAAAATATGTATTGTATATTCAGATACAATGCCCCGAGGCACAATGGCACTAAATACATATTTTATTTAAAAAAAAAAGGTTCAAATAAAAACAAAGCATTTGTAAAAAATATTTAAAACAAGAAATCACAAAAAAAAAAAGAAGAGTTGACTGTGCTTATTCACATTTTTTGATTGGAGATGCACACTACAGTTTAATGTTTGTTACGCATAACAACACTGGAGAACACTTTATGCTGAATGTACGAACATAAGTAAGTAAATTGATTGATTTAATCGATTCTCGAAAGAAGTCATATCAATCATTATGATCAATGTCCATCCGATCGATAAATAAAAATTGTTCTTTCAAATTTATTATCACAGATTCGAAATCTTCAATTTGAAGCAAAAGATGGATCGATCGATTGATTGATCTATCTATCACGATCATGAAGAGGGTGCGCCTGAAGGGTTGTACGTATTTTTATACAATAACTTAATTACTTATACACCTGTAAGGCCCAACTATATACCATGCTACGTGGCTTTTGCTTGTTGTTGTTATTTATTGCACAACAGCTGTTTTCTGTTTACATACAAAAGCGCGAGAAGCCTGGTCCGTATTTTGAAGCATCGGAAGCATGGGAAGCCATTAAAATGCATGCCTTAAAGGTTCGTAATTCTTTAGTTATACCAGCCATTACTACTTAATATAATTTACATTAAATAAAAAAATAAAATGTTATTATTATTGAGTAATGCCAAAGAGGGAGTGAGCGAGAGAGAGAGAAAGAATAAATGATGTATGTATTATTTTACTGTAAAATGTGATTAAACTTGAGACACAGAATTGCAACAAAAATGTAATTTATCGAATATTAAATTACGTAAAAAAATATCAATATTAATTTTAGTAAACATCACATCATAAATGAAGTTTTAATTATTATAAAAACTGATTATGCACCACACTATAAATGACATTAATATGCTTTTAAGCTTTTAATATACCTTGTAAACTCGGACTTATTAACTCTAATAACGTTTTGCCCTTCGATATACCCTACGATCGGACAATAGCATTTCTCAGTATTCTTCTAACACGCTTTCTTGATAATGATTTTATAGAGAAAATCAATGAAACTCAACTACTGATCACGCCCGAAATCAAATATAAATATATACATATATATCTATATAGACATAGGTCATTTGATTAATGCAAGGTCATAAATAGTTCGGTGCATTTCAATATTGTTTTCCCATTTTGTTTGTTGGTTTTTTTTTTTTCTTCTTGTTTTCAAACTTAAACCAAAAATAAATATTTCATCATGAACGTGCAAAGTATTTTAATTCAATTATGGGTGTAAATATATATACTTATGTATATATTTCATACCATTTATCATCATACTCGTATGCGGCCTTTTTTCCAAAGGTAATAATGATAATGAGTCCTAAATGTAAAACAATTAATAAAAATCAAAATGTATGTATCACACTTCTAAATTTCTAGACACCATAGAGTGAGCAAAATGGTATATTATGTTTGCTGAAATGTGTGAAAAATTCTTTTGTGTTGATAGTGAATATAAATATGTATCCCCACTCCTCCGGATAGTGAGTGTCAGGATCTGTTACACATATTCTTGATAAGCATTATTATTTAAAATAATAGGAATGAAAGCAGTGTACTTACCGCCGCAATGATCCTTGAAATCGTCACAGCAATCGCCTAATTTGAGGCAAGCATGATCACAATAGCATGGCTTATCACTGAGATCCTCTATAATCGCGTTTATGGGTGCCTTCTGTACCACACACGATGAATCACGCCCATTGCAGCAAAGCTGAGCTTCACGACAGGAGCCGCCGGCAACAGTTGGTATTAGACACATCCATAATACCGTGATACCGCCAATTAAGTCGACCAAAATAGACGGTGCTGGCAGTATAATTTTTGAAGTAATTCCCATTTTCATAAAAGGCAATCGATGCATCGTAACACACAAAAACTTGGAACAAACTTCACTTAGCGAGTGAATGAAAGTAATGGTAATGATAATGATAATGGTCTGCCTGTATGATGAAATATATTCTCGAACTATTACTTCTTTTATCGATCAAATGTCTGTTTTTAAGCACGTTTTAGCTATGAACGAAGTTATTTCTGAATTGAGTTTATTCCCATGAAGCTGAAAAGATAAATGAATATTATAAAATTTGCACAAATTTCTTTAAAACTTCATTTAAAACATATGTTAGTATACATAACGTAACTACACGTAATAATAACATTACGTTCTTTCTTTACATGTCTCCCTATTGATTCCGATGATGCAATCTTAGTTGGAAAACACGTAACTAGATGCTAGCTACAGACTTATTTATATATGTAATTCGAATACTCGTAAAACTAAAACCTTTCCGAATCATGATCCTGATGATCAATGGCAGCATACATAGTATGCTACATGATCTTTGATGCATGAATCTATGCCGACTATTGTATGTAGCTAAAATCAGACTATAGTTACTGGAATTTATTTCATACAAGCACACAAGTGAAATGATTCAAAAACAAATACGAGAGAAATGTAATTTACGCCAAAGAAAACGGAAATTAAAAATGAAATTGATTTATGGACCACCGACAACAAAATAAAAAATATAAAACTTAATAAAACAAAACATGAACAAAGCTGAACGGAACCAGAACAGAACAGATTTTTTTATGAAATCATAGTCCGTTGCTATGCAATGCAAATATACAAACCCGTAGATACATTTTGTACATATGAACGATATGTTAATACTACAGACACGTATCTCGTATACACATTTATCTAAGTGAATATGGGATACAGTAGCAGTAATAGTAGAAGGAAGTAGGAGTAGTACCAATCAATGGGGGACTTACATTGGCTTACTATGCTATGCTATGCTGTTCTCAGTCGATTCAATATCCTACATTTTAGAGGGAGCTCAACACGCCTTTCAAAAGTTCTATACAACATAGTAAATCTCTTGTTTGTGACAACCTATTCTAAGTAGTATAAGACAGGATAAGGCAGAATAAAGCGATTGTCGCTTGCGTTTCCAGTTCGTCGGCAAGTAGCGAACAGTATGCAGTAAGTAGCTAAGCTAAGGAGCATGCAGCTTCATTGCGGAAAACAAAAGTCAATTTTCATAAATTGTCAAATGAAGATGAACGAAGGACTGAACGAAAGGAGAAACGAACGGAAGAGCCGAGGCGGAAATAGCAGTCGAAGGATGTAAAAAGGACACAAGAAAAGAGAACCACCAGAATAAATGCTATAAAAGTGGAAAAATTATGATTAAGAGCATGATTGCTAGATTGTCCCCAAACACCATCCTCAACGCCATCACAGCCATCAAAGAACACTCAAAAATAAGCTTGGGTGTTAAAGATACACATTCTCATTCTCATACATACTTACATACATATCTATCATATACGGTAGATACAGATTTGTTATGCACCGACAAAATAAATGTCATAAAAGAGGCACATACACTCACTTATACATAAAACATAATCTTTATTCTTTATAAAAATTATGATTGCTTCGATATCAAGTGTTAGGATTGTATCTTTCAAACTTCAATAATACAGAATCATTTCATTTTACAATATATACTATATATTGTTATATTCGAACAATTGCTGTTTCCCAAAGCCCCTCGGTAAGGTATTTAAAAATGTATACCAGAATTTGTGAATTCTCTACTTGTGAGACAGCAGACGATGGATGGTGATAGAGACAGACAGGCAGACAGAAGGATTATAGACAACTTGGTGATAGTATTATATTTGAACAATTTGACTGAGTATAACTAATTATGTTTGATCACATAGAATATGTCATTCCTGGATTTCGAATGTCTAGACAATCAGAAGAACTATCCAAAATTCATGCCACCTCTAAATAGTATGTAGAGTATGAGAGCTGTATCAAGCTGCTGTAACCAGCAGTAGCAGATAAAAGGTCCAAGAATCAGTGAAAAAAAACATCTTCAAATAAGTTACCCTCCTACTTGCAGTTTGTGTTAATGATTTTTGTTTTGAATATCATCAAAAAATAAAAAACAGAATAAACAACAAAAGGCATACAAACTGGAAATTGTTTTCAAGTATTCAAAACTTTTCAATGTAATCCTTTTAAGCTCAAACATTTCATCACTCACACAGCTTACACTACTACTAGTCTGATCTGGTCGAGTCGGGTCGAAACGAGTCGTTCGTCTAGAACAGAACTAGACTAGACGTCGACATTAACGTCCACCAAGAGAACCCAAAAACAACCAACAATAATAAACACTGTACAATAACAAACTTAACCACGATATTTTCACGATTTAAATAACAAAACAACAAAAATATTCTTGAAATGATTAATAACCTTTTTCTTTGGATTTGGTTTTGGATTCTCTTCTCTTAACTTTGGATACTATGTATGTATTTTCATTGGTTTCACCACTTGCTTCACTTGGAACACTTGGTTTTTACTGTTTTGCTTACAATTGGTTTTGTTATTTGTTTAAGCATATACTATAGTACACTTGCCTGAGGCAAAGAGAACAACGTTACGCTTTCAATTTATAATAGCAAATTCAATAAAAAAAAAAAAATACAATTTATATACGCGCCACACTGAAACTCCTCGTCGTCTCTAGACAAATCATCCACGGATCACGTGCCAAACTTTAGTTTTTTCCTAAGCGATAATCAGTAACACGGCACGCGACAAAAGTTTCTTTACGTTGAATTTTGTTTTTCAAATTAGTCGCTTTTGAAACAATGATGATGATGATTTGGTTTGTTAAGAACCGATTTCTGAGTCTTAGTCCGTTCGCATGCACTGAAAGCCGGCCTTCGACTGTGCCACCAATCGTTCTAATGGTGAGTTTTAAAGCATTTTTCAAAATTTTCCTTGCTTCACTCAGTCAAGTCAGTGCTGCTTTCACTCAATCGCAATGTTTCCGATGAGTTCATACACTTCATATACTGTTTGATGTTCGTCGTCGTTTTACTCGTTTTCGTCCTTTCGGTCTGATTTCTCGAATCGCACGTGTTCGTTTGTTTTGAGTGGAAGCCGGTCTTTTTGAGTGAAAGTGGTGAATTTCAAGATTTGTTATCATCATCAACAACATCTTTTTGAAATATTCTTGAGAATTTTTTTGAGAAAATGCAATAGAACTTGTTTAATTTTCTGAAATTATGAATTTCTAATATTCATCTGTATAATCACTGCCAAATTTGATCAGAAAAGGAGAATAGAAACTAGAAATGTGTAGTGCGTGCTTACAAAGAAATAATTTATAAATGTTGAAACAATAAGCATGAGGAATGTAAAAGTGTATTTTATGAACTAAGTATGTAAGTATGTTCAGTGGGTTGTTCCTTTTTTTATTGTACAATAATTATCCGGATTGTGTCAAATGTTTTGAACGCCTAAAGCTATGCTATAGTTTTGTTACTCTACGAGTACAATTTGTTGTTAACAACACAAAACAATATCAGAAACAACTTTGTCAACTTGTAACTTGTTGTCAACCATATTACACACACACATACACATACAACTACTTGCGTATGTACAAGGATAATGGGAGAAAGCAACAACATCAGTTGCAATATGAGCAGTAGCTGTAGCAACAACAACAAAAGTAAGAACACCAAGAAGCGTGATGAGTAACATGTATTAATTTGCCAACAATGCGCTTTAGTTGGAACTAACATTACATTTCCCCTCTGTCCATATTCCCTGCTCCATCGCAGGGACTCATATGTATGCACAGATATGTACGTATATACGTATGTATGTATATGCATATAATGCCCACTCACATACAATAAGCCAGTGTTGCCTAAAAATATGCAATACAAAATAGTAACAGAACTTAAGCTGCAAGGCAAAAAACGTGAAAGGTGCGTGGAAGCACAACTAGAATCCCAAGCACAGATGGAAGCGGCGTCATGTAGTCATTTGTATGTATGTATGGATGGACGTGTCTGTGTGTGTGTGTGTTCTTAATAAATCGCCATAAGGCATTGCAGATGAGTGTCCCAGACACCAACCCACGGTTCTTCTCTGCTCGGCTCGGCATGGCTCTGCCACTTATGCAATACAACATAGTTGAGAACAACACAACAGTAATGCCGCCGCAGGTTATAATGCAGTCAGGTGAAAAAAGAATAGAACAAAAAGACTGATAGAGAGACAAAGACAGAATACGCCAGGGAGAGCGGAAGGAAAATGAAAGAGCGTTAAACATAAAAGTCGGGCTTTGTTTAGTATTTGGAGCGGAAACTATTTTTTTTGCACTTTCCACAGCCAACACAAGCTGCACGCCACACGCTGCTATATACCATCATCATCATCATCATCATCATCATAGTCATCATCAGACTTGTTGACAATAAGGTTGGCTTACTGCAGCGAAAACCATGGGAAAAATGGCAATGGTAATGGTATTGGTGATGGTATTGGTGATGGTGATGGTGATGGTAATTGTAATGGCGATGTGAAGTGTTTTGAAGCTTGGCGGCGTTGAACGTTATGCATGATGAGGATCGCGTGTAAACACAAAAATAAAAACAAACAAAAAAAAAAACCCTACCTACATATGCAAGTGTGTCAACTCTTGCACGCTGCTATTGTCATAAAACAGAATAACACAAATACATTGTAAAAACAGAACGACAACAAGAAGAACGAAATAGAACAACTCAACAAAGATGCAGATAACAAACAGTTAAAATAGAATTTTGAATTTTAACGCGAGAGTGCAATTTTTGTTTAAACATTAACTTGAGTTAATTGCTTTGGCCTCCAGTTACGCCTTGCTCTACTGATTTCAATTTGCACCTGACTCTGACTCCGATTCTGATTCTTGTTGTATCTTGGTATTACGAAGAATATAACAATAGACAACGCGCGTTTCGAATCAACTCAAAGCGTTCCGAGCTTCAAGTCATTAAATTGCATTGACAATCAGTCAGCGGCAAGAACAAATGGACAAACCAACACAGAATGGCAGCAACTTGTTTGGTAGTCTTTGGATGTTGCAACGATCCCTATCCCCTTCTCCATCCATCTTTATGTAGTACAGCAATTGTTTGTAAGACAAATCAAACAAAGCAAAGCTTAATTCACCATAGCCAGAAACAAAAACACTCGTACTACGAGCAGCATAGTAGCGTACAGCATAGTACAATGAAAGAACTCAACACACCACACAATTCGCTGTGGTGAATATGCGCATTTCGTCTCTTCAAATCTTACAGTAATTGAGTGTTTTAAGTGGAATCACTGAGTGAGTTATTCCAGTGTTTATCATTTTAAACATTTTCCCAAGTATTTAACAAATCTTAATATTGATAAACTGCATCAGCGCAAGAAAGGATTCTACTCATATCATAGTGTGATACAAGACCAATCAATCATTCATCGTCCATCATTTCAAGAAACATACATACACATGAATGTATGTCATCATTGTTTCTACAAATTTCATTTATTTCATTTATATCCAGCAGAGTCGGTTAAGATATACTGACATAGGCACGGATTCACAGATTTTGAATTTGTTTAACTATCCAAAGTCTGTCACTATACCGACTGATTGCAAATGTTTAGCTTTCATAGATCAAGTACTTTCATGTTTCTATTATCTGAGTGAAAGTTGTTTGAATTTTATGACCAGCATTTTGTCATATGTTTCGTAATCAATCAGATGAAAAATGAAGTTTTGAAAAATGTTGCATTGATGATTTAACAAATTTTTATAAACAATAACAACGATGAAAATTGTATGTATGCAGGTAAAGAGTTAATTGCAACCCATGCTCTTGAGCGCATCCTCTGCAGCCATGCCCATTGCATGCTCATTGGATCCCAGTGGCTCTAGTTTAAGTATATCGCGACTTTCACGCAATAAATTTACAACTTCTTTCAGACTTCGCTGAAAGTCTGAACGATTGATGAGATTTCTCTGAAGCAAACGTTGTGCAATGACCATAATAGGCGCATGGAGTTCGTAGAGTATAAGTCCTAATAAATACATGACGGAGCCTTGGTTAGCAATATTTTAGGCATTTTAGCAGAAAACAATAATACTCACCACGCAATCGAGTCAAACCTGGTTCAAGCACATCGATAACCTCAAGAAATTCACGACAATAGCTTTCCTTACGTTTGATATCTTCTAAGGACATATGGGATAATAAATAACCATCAATGCGACCATAAACTTGACATAATGAATACTTGGCTGAAAGCAAGAGATAATGATTTGGACGAAGTACAGTACGAAAGCTGTTAAGTGAAAGAGAGTTAGTTAATATCGATACATTGTCATAATATACTTTCGATCAATTTCGTTATCAATACCGTTTGATAAAGTTCTCTAGTCCTGGTATATCATGGACATCGATAGTTTCTAGATCATTGTTGATCTTGTCAAGCAAACGTAATACATCTTCAGCACTGAGTTTATAGACACACGCATCACAGGCCCAATCACCGTACTGGTCAAGTGGTTGTATTGCTCGTACAGTGCCCTTCGTGCACTTGCCACACACAATCCCACTGCAATCGGTGTCAAGTTCACGTGGATCGGAGCAACGAGGGCACACGCACCAAAACAATTTGCCCGCATGCATAAAGTCGCGACGCTTCAATGTCCCCTAGTGAGCATCAGAATCATTTTAGTTTCAAGCAATATTAATTAATCTAGAAGAGATTAATATTCTTTCTACTCACTTGTAACGTATACGCATAACTTAATGTCAATGCTTCGCCTTGTCGAACACGTCGTGAGGTCCGTAAATAGATTGCATAGGTTTGTGGATCATCTGTATGCGCCGTGTTTGGTCTGCAATCGTGCGCCAACAAAAATGCACTCGGATACAGAGTACGTGCCTTTGCCGTATTCTGGCCAATCTCAAAGCAATTTACATCCAAAACACCGCAGACATTGTGTATCTCGAGCTCATCATAGCCTTCCTCTGCCAGTTTCCATGTCACAAGCAGCCGTTCAACGACATTCTCTTGGTAATATTGCCATAATGACGTGTTCTTTTGTCGCTCTTTGGTGTGTGATTCCATGATCAGTACTTGCGCGTAGCGTTCGGGTGCATATTGCTTCAAAAGCAAAATTCGCACAATCAATATCAATTCATAGAGATTTTTGATTTGGATGGGTGTTGACTTGGGTGTCAATTGATCGGCAGCATGCAAACGATGTGCCCTTAGAAATGCACATTCATGTTCGCTGTGACCTCGTTCTTGATTGAGACCACGACAATTAGCATTGCACAGTGGCCAAGCACAGGCCGGACAACGATAATGTGTTGCACGCAGCTCGACAGGCATGTAGCAACCCAAACAAACTGGTTCCGCTGAAACGCATGGTCCAATTGCTAATGGTGGCTCTGTAATAAGCAATTCACCGGCTGCCAAGTCATGGTTGGCTACCAAATATCGTCCATAGATGTTTGAATTCTCTATCCGGTAGCACGCTGCTGTTGAAGGTGTTGATGAGCGACGAGATGAAGGCGTTATTTCGGGTGTGGATGTTGATGTTGATGTTGTAGATGCGGATGTGCTTTCTGCTGTTTGCTGTTGCTGCTGCTGCTGCTGCTGTTGTTGTTGCTGTTGTTGTTGATGATGCTGCCGTTGATGTTGCTTCTTCTTCGATTTGTGGTGCTATTGAGGTTGAGAGAGCATAATGAGAAGAGACAAACGGACAGACAATCACATTAGTGTGGTTGATTTTGGTAACAAAAATTGCTTACTAATTGCATTCTAATTGTGTTTTTGGAATTGCGTGTGTTTGTGTGTGTGTGTGTGTGTGTGTGTGCGTATATGTATATATGCTGTGTATGCGAATGTAATTGTAAATGGATCCAGCCGGCATCAGTGCCGAATTGTGCTCATTAATCACAAAGCATCGTAGTCGTCGCGGTCTTGTCAAGCTTTTTTCTTTTTTCTTATATTTTTGGTCTTTTGGTCTTTTACTAGTTGCCTCTTTGCCTGCCTCAGAAGTGACGTAAACAATTAAAAATCGCTTAATACTAATTTGGTATCCATCACTTTCGCACCAAAAGGCGCTACAACAGTCCAACCATCGTTCTAGTCATCATCATTCAGTACTTTTTAGTTAATTTGCATACAGATGCGGGCACTATGACGACAACAGGTGTCAGTCGCACCTGCAGGCTTGCTGTACGCTGCAAAACACTGTCAACAAATTGAACTGAACTGAACTGAATTGAACTGAATTTACTGTGACATACGTGACAGTATGTAAACTCGGAACATTTGCACAACGCCAATATGACTTATACGCCAGTCAGTCAGTCAGTCAGTCAGTCAGCCAGTCAAGATTGTCAGTCAGCCTAGCATATATAAAATGGTTTTAAGCGGAAATTATGTATATATATATATATATATATATGTTAAAAGACACAATCGATCGATCATATTCAAAGATTCAATTTCACTATAAGGAAAACACATATACTACTATAGAGAAAGAGTCCATCCTTCCTTTCTGTCTTGCCGTCTTCCTATAAAAGTACCTAAGAAAAAGAATTTGATTGCAAGGAGGAGGTGGAGGAGTTAAAAAAAGTGGGTAGGAAAACTTTTGCATTTCTTAAGTAATGCAAAAAAACAAAAAGAAAAACTTTTCATTGACAACTCGGCGCGGGCACAGAGGGGCGGATGCGATGCGTTGCGTTGCTAGTAGTCATTTGCCATTTGCCAAGAAAAAAAAATCAAAGCAACAGGCAACATTTGTTGTCGGTCTGTCTATCCAAGTATCTGTGTCGGTTCGTCTGTCTTTCTGTGTGTTGTACTATATGCGTACGAACCAACGGACGAGTGAGTATGTTAAATGCCAAACAACAAAACAAATAACATTATGTAGAAATTATTTACTATGGCAACAAAGTATTGCAGTACGTCGTCGTCGTATATAGTTTTTGAAAAATGTATTGTGTTTTGTTGCCCCCATTGTCCATTGTCTAATAGATAGATGGATGGATGGATGGATGGATGGGTGGATGGATGAATCTATCTATAAACATTTACTCGTCGTATGTATTTACATAGATAGAATTTTATGGTATTTTATAAATAAATCAACGTTCACTGCTCGCATTTAAAAAGAACAGAACAACATCAACATAATCAACAAAGAGTGAATAGTGATGAAGATTAGTGAGTGAGTGAGTGAGTGAGTGAGTTAGTGAGTAGATGATGATGATGATCGCTGAAAAAAGTACGATAGGAGAACGACCGACCGACCAACCGACCGAGCAAGCGACCCACCGACAAGCGACAGCGTTAAGGAATTTTTCATACATTTCCGAGTTTTAATTGCCAACGAAGAAAAATAGAAAGAAAGATATGAAAAAAGAAAATACAATAAATACTTGTGGTATCTTTCAGTGGGTGAAAGGCAAAGGCAGTTCGCCTACAGATATTTCTCCGACTTGTTGCTTTTCATAGCTATTTTGTTCTGTTCTGTTCTGTTCTGTTGTACGTTTGTTTTTAGTTGTTTGTAGGATATGTTTTTATTAATATTTGGTGGAATAATGAGATGCGCCTGCAATTAAATGCATTTTGTTTTCTTTTCTGTTTTACATTACATTTTTTCTTGAAGGCATTTTACAACACTATCCTCTCGATGATGATGATGATGAAAACCACAATGACGTCAAACGATGGGTTTCTGTGGGATTTTAATTGAAAATTAATTTAAAATGATTTCTTATTGCTGCGGCGGCATTTGATTTACAATATATACAATTAATAAACGAGTATCTTTATACTTTATTCGTTGGGTTTGTTTTTTTGTTTTGTTGTTTTTTCCTTTGTTCTTCTTGTTATAATATCTGATGATGATGGTGCTGTTTTGAATCTTGTTGTATTTTATTTATTCGGGTTCGCTCGCGGGCGCACAAATTGCAACTGTCGCCTGCGTCGTCGGTGTCCTCTATATTGTGATGATCTTCACTAGTCGTGTGCTGTGTTGTTTTCTTATTTGATTTTGGTTTTTGTATTTCTTGGATACGTAAATAGATTAATGAATGGGCGTGTGTGTTCGGTTCGCGCGCCATGCCATGCTACGATTTTGTTAGAATAGAGGCGACCGAGCGACCAAGTGACCGAACGACCGACGAAGGAAAATAAAATGCAAAACAAAAACAAAAAACTGACAGAAAAACCAAAGAAATTATGATATCAAATTCTGATTTGGCAGCTATAAATTTGTTTTTCATTTTTTCTTTCATGAAAATAAGCAATTCAAATAACACAACAGCACAATGCTTTCATCATAAAAAACGTACATATACAATCCAATTTATACATACATGCATATATATTATATACATATGTATATGTATGTATCCATGTTATATGTATGAATGACATCTGTGTGTATTTGAGCAGCTGTCCAAGTTTGTTTGAAACGCTTGCCTTCAACAACGCAACATATCGCAAGGGCATCGGCACGCATCATGATGTCAATGTTGGTGTGTCGGTGCAGAGCATGAAAAGCATTTCATTGTACAACTGTACATTTATATATATATAAATGTACACATATGTGTGTGTGTGCATCTATTTTGGATTTTATAGAAGACCAATGAAAACGTCGCTTCTAGTCTTGCTTCCCATTGCTCGCCTATTGTGGACAAACAGAATTGAACATAAATCTCCATATGTATGAAATACTGACATCATCTCGTCAGAATTATTATAATTATTGCCAGTAGGATCTTGCATTATCATAGACACTGATCAAAGCGAAATGTTTGGCAAAGATGCTCCTCAATTCAATTGGAAGTTGAATAAAACTGTTTTCAAGCGATTAACAATATCGTATGTAAAGCCATGCATCGGAGACCCCATGCACGATCAGCAAAGACAATAGATCTAGACTCTAGACAGACTGCCTGATATATGCGGTGTACTATACGATAACGATATAGAGTCAAATCACTGTTATCGATCATATTATGTACTTTCCCAGTGTTAGAACATCCTTATCCTACTTTCTCTGACCTGGAACTTATGGTGGAATTTTTAAATACATCTGTACATAGTATATCTTTCATATCTTGCACTTATAATTTTACTTTTTATGAGTACAAAATGATCATCACTCATGTCATAATAATTGCAAGAAATGATTTTATAAAAGCACATCAAATTTAAGATGCATTTCATTGCTTTAAGGCATCGAAATTGTTCAAGAGAGGATGAGATGAATTTAAGAAAATAATAACTTAAGCAAAAAAAAAAACACAGACAAAATAGTAGAAAAGAATCTTGAGCAAAGTATTTTACAAAAATAAATAAAATAAGAAATAAAAAAAAAGAGGCGATAAAGGAGAAAAACCGCAGGCAGCATATGCGCCTCTTCAGTATAGTTTGAAACCACCAATGGGAGTAACAACAATAACACCAACAAAAGTGAAAAGGAACAACAAGTAAGAGACAGACAGACAGACAGACGGACAGACAGCCAGAAAGAAAGGAGGATGATAGCAAAGACTCAAAGTAGAAGACAGCCAAGGAAGCACTGATGAGAATGATTACAATTGTGTATAGAAAGGAACAGGATACAAGCGTCTCTCAGACTCCTCCTCCTCCGCCTTCTTCTGGTCGTTTCTCTTCACTGAGCAAACAACACTTAAAGAATCAAAAGAAATTGTAGTAAAATAGATAAAAAATAAAAAGAAAAGTGTAATATAAAAAGTGTTAAAAATATGACTTGCATTTTGCTGAAAGATGCAACCATAAAAGGAAGAGATTCAGTCACATTAAATGTGTAAGAAGTGGAGGAGGATGAGGCAAATATACAACAAAGTGTAATCATAACAGAAACTCCCAAGAACAAAGTAAGTCTTACGAGCAAATATCCTGCTGTGTCTCTGGCATCTCTGTTGGGTTATTTGAAGTGACATAGGTGCAGCAGCAGCAGCAACAGCAACAACAGAGCAACCAGAGTATTGAAACCTGTTTAAAGTTGTACATACAAACTTGAGGAATATTGGTTTCGGGAAGGGCGTCGATAATCAATCTTCTGAACAAAATTGGATACTGGTTGTTAGTTGGCCGGACATTGCTTGTCCATCATTAGTAATAAATGCTTAGAGAGTAGAACAAATCAAATGCAAATTTATTCAAATCGACATACACAGAATTGAAGAAACAATTTAAAAAACGACATGCTCCTAAAAGTATATTATGTGATCCCTAAATTTTAATAATAAATGACAAATTTAATAGATATAAAAAGGACAAAATAAAATAAAAGATGCCACAGCAAACCATTATGTACATAGATATGACATATACACACTTAGTATATGTAGATTCCCATATATGGTAAAAGGAATGTTCGTTAGTGCCTCTTGCAAAGATCTTGCCAAGTGCAATTACCACCATATTCAACCCGTTTATATTAGCCAAGCAACCAACCAACCAACCAAACAAACACACAAACAAATAGGTATAGAAAAACTACCCCATCCACCAACAACCCAATTGCTTTTCTAGTCTCAGGTCCTCTTTATGTTCTTTTATCAGTGATGTTGCTTATTAAAATGAAATTTATTGCTTGTTTGCAGTTACAACAAAAGCGGGAATGAATTGTGAAAGAAAGAAAAAAGATACTCGCACATTTTATATACAAAATGAAATACGAAAAGATAAAAATGAACTGCTGTTGCTGCTGAAACAAAGCAGATGACGATGACAACAATGAAGAGAAGAACAAAACAAAAGCAAGCAGGTGTTAAAACTCATCATCATTTCCTTTGCATAATTATGCTAATGATAATGATGATGATTACAATCATTATCATAATGCTGACAAACATACTGAGAGACTGAGAGGCAGAGAGACAAATGATACCGGCTTGTGAATAATTTCAAAGGTGCTCCCAAAAGTATGCAATACCTTTTCCCTTAATTTAAAAAATAAATTGTACTCTATTAAAATTTGATTTGCCCCTTCTTTATGTCATTAAATATTATGTATGTTGTACTCGTATATCTTATTTTTTGTTAAACATTTGGTCAAACATCCATAATTTGCCATTTAAAGATTCAGCGATCTCGTCTCGTCCACAAATTTCTTTAAAAAATTAAATTAAGGGAAATTTTATATAATAAAATTATCACAAAAAATCCAATTCTGCAACGGAACATGTTCCGTGGGCTACTGACCACTCGTGGCTTCTAAAACAAAGTATCTGTCTGATACTTTGTACCCCTAATCTTTGTAAGCTTGTACATCTATATAAAGAACTCAGCACTAGATGGCGCTACAGAGCTCACCTACTACATCCTTGAACCGATTGCCATGAAAATCGGTATACATAAGTATTTGAACCCGGAAAATGTTCTCAAACCATCCATTTTACTATAATTTTGCCATTGGATGGCGCTACAGAGATCACCTTCTATAGGGGGAGTGAGTCTCTCCAATGTAGTAAGTTGTCAAAAATTTTATATTGGCAAATTTACCGAGGTGAATTGCGTGAACGACCAATTGTGTTTGTGCTTGGTAAATCAGTTGTTGTCGTAAACACAACTGCCAGCGGAATTTCAACCAAACAATTGAAAAAGATGAAAAGAAGTGAACAAATTAAATTCAATGAAATGAGCATAGAAAGTGCTATAAATAATGTCTTAATTCTATTTGTTGTAAGCCAAATTTTGTTTGAATTAAATTGGTAAATTATTTTACTTTAACCATATGATTGGGCAGATTTGCCAACTTATAAAAAATTCACAAAGTTGGCAGTCCTCACTTTATCAAGTTTTCCGTACTAAATTGTTTGGCAATCTTGGTAAATTTCGTTTTTTTTTTTTTTTTTATTTTTTTTTTTGAGCAAAAGTCACTTTCTTTTTGAAAATACCAATATGCTAACTTTTCCAAGATTGCCACGTTGCCCCTAATATTTTTAATTGAAGAAAAATTTTGATTGACACGCTTTCTTATTGAAAACTTAAATGACTATAAAAATCACGTACTAACATCAAGTTGGTGGTGTAGCAACGCCCGCCGGGCAACGCTAGTTATCTATAAAATTATTTATAAATTTACGTATTTTTAAAAACCTCTCCTCTCCCACGATAGACGTGACCATTTCCTTTTCAACTGACTTCGAGATTATGGGATACAATATTTTTTACGAAATAGACACATAAGATATTATCGCATTATTCATACATATGTACATATGCAGTTGCCCTGTTTAGTAGTAAAATTGAAGAAACTACAAAAGAGCATGTTGGACCAATCCAAAACAGGAAAACCATTTCTTTATGCAAGTGTAAATTTAATAAATTCGATTATTAGTTTATTCAATACACACGCTAGGCAAATCATTGGCAAACATCAATGAAGGTCCTCAAGCACGCACCAGATGTTGCCAATTTGCAAAACAGTTTGCAACATTTTGGCACCACAAAGAAAAAATTGAAAAAAAAAATGGAATGTAATGGACCTTATAGACGGATGTTCTAAACTAACAAATACCCTGTATCCTCTGTCAAAGAGCGAACCTAAGTAAATAAATAACATCTATAACATCTATAAAGAATAGCGACATAAAAATGAAACCTCTCAAAAGCTCAAAAACTAACAGTGAAATTTCGACATATAACATATCTACGAGTATGTGTTTTGCTATTAAGATGCAATGGATCTTTCGGGAACTACATAATCATAAATATACTCTACATCCTATCACAAGGTGTGAAGGGTATCAAAAAAAAAAAAAAAAAAAAAAAACCAATGCTTAAAGAACCAAGCGTGCACAGAAACATAACAATGACAGCGAACGAAAACAGGAAATGCGAAAGAAATCAAAATGCCAAAAAATATACAACAGAAAACTTTTTTCATATTGCCTGAAAATTTGCTACTTAACAAAAAAGAAAATAGAAATAAGAACACTATGGAACTTAAGTGAAAACTCTAACTTCGAACCGATCGAAATTTATATACACTTCACTCAGCCGATATTCATGGATATCCATCTGTAAATAATCATATGTATGATACTTGTACACTTACGGATCTAATCTTTTTATCCAGTGATCTTTATCTATTTCACAATATTATCCCCTGCAGTAGTTGGGAGGATTTAATTTTATTTTACAATTTCGAAACTCATCTGTATAAACTACATGCAACAAGGACTAAGCTATACTAATCATAAATAAACATATATATGTTGGGGTCTCTCCGATTGTGCCCAGTTCTATGTGTTACAAACATCACCCAGTAATAATGATACATTGTAATATTGTACTACATAAGTGTGTGAGGTCTTTAATAAAAAATAAAAATATACTTATATAAGAGCTTGTCGAGACGAAAACAAAAGCGACATGGACGTAGACATAGAAGTAGACGAGTACGAGGACGAGAACGACAATGACACAAGACCAATTCAAGTTCCGACATTTGTTGAGTGCATAAGATACGGCCAACCAGCAATTGGTATAGACTTAGTACGTTACTCTATGCATATACAATATAAATATCGTATATCAAAAAACGAGAGTAGTTACTTCTTTGTCTAAAAATAAGTAGTGCAATATACTATTGCACGAGTATACGTATTCTATATATATGTATATACTATATGCCTAGGTATATAATATAGAGGATAAAGAAATTGGGCAGGCAGCCAAAATGCTGGAATTGGGTAGGTAAGACTATACAAGTAGCGAAAAGTTTTGTGATTGCTTGGCAACAGTTTGAGTACTTCGCGTTGTCGTTGTCGCTGTCTGCAATTGCAAATAGTAGATTCAATGGCAATTTTGAAGATGCAATTGTCTGGTATGCTCTGGTTTGGTATGGTCTGCCCTTGACTCAACACCTCACTTCTACCACGCAGTATGCATCACCAACATCATCATCATTAGCTTAGTTTTACTCGTCAGTCAATCAGAGGCAGAGAAAATGATTTGGATTGCTCGAGGATATGAAATTACGTATATCAGAGGAGTACGTATATTTGGCAAACTAACCAAAAGCGAGTAAAGTTAAGTGCCTTATGTCATTCTTGCATATCAAGTGTCTTCTCATTTTGTCTGAAACTACTATTATAATATTTACTTTGAGTGGCTTTTGTTCATATTTAATGATATCAAACAATAGAGCTGATCTGGTGAGGGCATCAGAAATATTCGAAATATACACGTACATTGATGATGTTCTTTGGTCATGTAGTATCAGCTGTAAAACTAATTTCATGCTCATCTCATAACCACCACCTGATTCTCGTCAGCATCATCATAATCATACATCATTACAATGATATCACAATACTCAACTGAATGCTGAATGAACGCTCGTTGTTCAATGTTGCTTCTGTTATGTTCTGGTCGTGATTATTTCAATTGGCAAATCTGCTTTAGTAGTGGACAAACAAACCGACAAACCGACATACAGACAGACGGACGGACTGACAGGCGAACGGACAGACGGACGGACAGACAAACAAACAGACACACGCATATTATTTTCTGTACTTAAAACAGAACAAAACAAAATAACAAATGAAATCAGAAAAGTGCCCAAATAAACGAACACTTTTTAGTGTATACATCATCAGCATCATCATCATCATCATCATGTAGATAATGAAATGAACTGAGTTCATCTGATCTGTGATGATCTGTTCTGAACAGAGCTGAACTGAGTTGAGTAGTGCTGAACTGTCCAGCCCAGTGCAACCGACAAAAAAGAAAGAACAAAATGTATTAAAAAATAAAATAAGCACGAAACAAAATCACTTTTTCAAAAAATACATATTTCAGTGCAGGGGCGACATTCGCAGCGGCAACGAAAAGCGCCCAAGCCAAAGTCATAAAAATAGATATTGCATTGAGCGAAGCTACACTAAACGAAACTAAAATCTACTAAAAAAAAGCTTTTTCACATAACCACAAATAGAAAATATAGTAAAGGCAACAAAACATACCATTTAAAAATCCCTAAAAGGTCGCTGACAGAACAACACGGATAGCACACGGATTGCGCACACGATAGTTATCTCTGAGACAGTTCTGAATGTGACATGCCATAAAAGCAAACCTATAATAAACCTAAAGTACGAAGTACATAACGGAAAGCGACAGAGGAAAGCGTAAGCGGAAACAAAGTGAAAGTGCCAGTGACAGCAACATCACCAGCAACAGCAACAACCACAGCAACAAAGGAAAAGATACAAGAGAGAGCAACAATTTAAGAATATCATAGAGTGGTTTGGTCTCCTCTCGTCTGTCTCGTTTGGTCTAGTGCGGTCCGGTTTGGTGACATCAATTCGAAGAAACAAAGCACTTCACAAGTGCTTATTTTGTATAGTTGACAGCATAAGTTAAAAAAAAAAAGAAAGCCAAAGGGAAATGGCCAAATTTGTGACTTACGTTTTCATTGCAACTTCTTTAATACTCTGGTATTTCTTGATCTTCGGCACT
This sequence comes from Amiota albilabris, assembly GCA_037040105.1. Classification (NCBI taxonomy): domain Eukaryota; kingdom Metazoa; phylum Arthropoda; class Insecta; order Diptera; family Drosophilidae; genus Amiota; species Amiota albilabris. The sequence continues at coordinate 45,877 of JBANCV010000276.1, forward strand.
GGTGGTCATTATGGCATACATCATGTGGATGCTGCCTCAAATATTCGCGAGAGCAGCAGCAGCAGCAGCAGAATCCACAGCTCCAGTGACAATAGTGACATTCTAGACGGCCGTGGTTATGCCATACACCATGGTGGAAGTCATCACATCCGTCGTAAGTAGTATAACATAGAACAAAACAAAAAACATACAAGTAGTGAGTGAATATGTTATGAAAATTATACTTTATCTATAGGCAATATTAATCATTGCTGGCGTCGCTATGATGGCTATAATCTTCAGAATACAGTCATCAATAAAAAGGAACAGATGAAGAAGCCCTACGGCATACTATGTAATTTTAAGTGTACTTGGTTTTTTACGATAAAGTAAGTCATTCCGGATGAGTTTATTCAATATAACATTCTTTCTCATCGCATCAACACTTTGATTTTAGCTTCCCTATGTGTGAATTTATCTACGACTACAAGTTATCCTGTTACTTATTTACATCACTGCCCGATTGTACGAATGTCAAGTGCACGCTTTTAAATTATTTTAATTAGCATTTCTTCTAACTTTAGTTCTAATTTCAAAAAATGTCTTTGTTTTTTTTTTTTTTTTTTTTTTTTTTTGTCTTATGATTGTTTGAAAATATATACATACATTGCAACCATGATTACAATAGAATAAGAACAATATATATTTAAATATATATATATATTTTTTTTTTGTGCCTTACTATATGTATTTCTATAAACATTTATTTTAAGTATTATGAAATTTTATATGCAAAAAAAAATACATTGTAAAAACTTTGATCTTGCTGAGGTTGGTCTTTTTTTTCTTTTTTTTTCTGCATTGAAGTATAACATCGGGTCCCTAATATAGGACTCTCCGAAATTTGAATGAAAATATAGTCGAAACTCCAAACGATTGCCTTCTCTCAAAAAAATATCTACTCTGTCCAAATTTCAAGATGATAGCACAAACAAAAAATAATAAGAACATAAATTTGAGTAGGGTGATTGTATGGGAGATACCCCTCGTAATAGTCCGAAATTCTTGAAATTTTAGTATCTTATTTATATGGGTCAAACATTTTCAGCATTCAAATAGCACCAAAAGTGAGGGACTAGTTTGCATTAATAAACATGATAAACATCGTCTCGTCGCGCTGATCAAGAATATATATCATTTATAGGGTCTACAATGTCTCCTTCTGAGCATTACAAACTTCATAGCAAACTTATAAAACTATTTACTACACGAAGAGTATAAAGATTAAGCTCGCCCTTTTTTTCCCCAATATGATATCGCTGAATATTGAGGAGAATTTAAGAATCAAAATAAAACGTTTCATGGCCTAGGGGCTAGTGACAGCTTTATCCTACAAATTGGTCTCTATTGCACTTTTGACAACACGCACAGATACATTGATCCCGCCAGTTCAGAAAAAACACATTAAGTTGTTCATTTCTCAGGATTTAATGGTCACATAGACGTACTTTTTTGATGACCATTAAATACAATATATTAGACCCTTGCTGTCTTTTCATCATCATATCAAAACTGATTTAATTTCAAAACCCTTTTATAAACTCAACTCAAACAATTAGTCTAGCGATTTTAATTAACCAATGCAAAATAATAACTAAAAAACTTTCAATGATGTTTAAGGTTCTTTCAAAAATTATGTATTTCGGGTAATAAATCTACACATCTGATGCCAAAAATACAATATACGAGTATGTATGCATAGATGCCAGTTGTTAACATTCGCGAGACCGATAGTTTTTCATATGGTATGTATATAAGTAGACAAAATTGCAAGCAAAAAAAAAACAAATGGTTGGAAAATTTTTCAAAATGCTAAACTAACTTCAGCAGACACTTCATAATAGAAAAAGACCATCGCATCCCCACTAACACCATCACTACTACCACATCCGGAAAAAATACACTCCAAAAAACGACAGCGAAATATAGCCATAGTCATCACCATAGTCCATGCACATAATACACAGGGTGGTCTGGGTCTACAGTTACTTGTTTAACTGTGTAAATGTTTCTGAAACAGGGCAACTTTAGTAATTTTTCTTTTTCCCCTCCCTTTCTCTGCATTTTACCCACTATATCACCACCATAACCCCACCATAACCCTTTGATCCATCAAAAATGGAAAAATACAATATTATTTTCAAACATCATACAATCAACACAATACAATACACTGTGCAACGACAACGGAAGTGAATACAGTTTGCGGATATGGCAGCAGCAGCATCGGGAACGGATAAGCGAGGCAGCAGTGCGTCGTTTTGGTTACTTTCAGTGAAGCTAAGTAACTGAAGTTTGAAATCGGACGAGCGGGTATAAATAAAAGGGGCGGCCTACGGCATACGTAGTAAGTACATACATAGGTATGCTCCCAAAAGGGAGCAGAATACGTCGACACTTTACTTAGCTATTGTGTTTCAGTAAAACGTTTCCTTTCTCACTGTTGAGTAAGGTACGCCGCCTATGGCAAGTCTCCAGACGAGACGAGACGAGACGAGACGAGTCGAGTCGACTACGAATACCGCAAATAAATCGTTTAACATTTATAAGCCAAACGAGGAAAGTTCCGTCAGAAAGCATTTTTCCCGAAGAGCCAAAGAACAAAAAGTGGATTGGGAGACTTTGAATTAGACTGAATTGGTTCTGGGCTGATGAGATTGAAAATGGCATGAATATGGTTTTAGTGCTGGTTTTGGTGGTGGTATTGGTATTGGTGTTGGTGTCTGGGGCATGGGGCATGGGGCATGAGGCATGGATTTAAGGTGCTGTCTTACTGAGCTTTGCTAGACGACAACGCTGATGTTTTTAAATGGCGCTAAAAATAAGATAAATCGTTGTTGTTATTAAAATGGGTGAGTGGAACACAAGTTGGGTAAATGAGGTGTGTGGCGCCGTCGTTTGATCATCCCACACACCACCAATACTGCTGTTGTTGTTATTGTACATCTATGTACAATACTTTACAGAGATTTTCTGCTTCTACCATGTTTTCACTCAATAAACTTGTATCGCAGATTCACACCTGAGACTCAGGTGTCGGTTTGTTGGCTGTCTGCCCGTGTGTCTGTCAGTCCGTCTGCCTCTTGGTTTGTTCTTTCAATTGTGCGTTGCGGCAACAAAAATTGAAAGGTTTAACAGGAAAATAAGTTATCAACCATAAATTAGCAAATGAACTTATTTATTTTTGGCAAAATGCCTAGAAAAGTGGTGTGGCACTAGAATTGGACAAGTTCCATTCAAAATTCATTCTTGTGCGCAACGAAGCAGCAACACATACAAAGTACAATATATAGTTTACAGTTTGTGACTTTAAGCACGGATGTAAATTAAGAAAAACTTTCACCCTTAGATCTTTTCACTTTGTCATGAAATCTGAAAGTTCCCAAAGCCTTTATGATCCAATGATAATACTAAGTATGTTTTAGTAAAATTCTCTGATTATTGAATATGGTAGTCGCCCCTTAATAATGTGATTTATAAGTGAATTTTGTATGAACAATTTTTTTTTTGTTCTTATAAGGTGACAACTCCTAATATTGACATACCAGCTGTGTATGACAGTAAATCGTGCTTGAACCAAATTCAATTCATTAGCTGGGAAACTGTGAGAAAAGAATGCATAGGCTAAGTTCAATTTATTTTTGTTTGAAAATTATGGGATCATTTACAAAATGTTTACATTTCATTTAGTTAAATTAAAATAATAAATAATTCAAAAACAAATTTCTGATTTTCAATGACATTTTTACTGTCATTGCACCCTACTCATACAACATACACATACTAATGCAGAGAAATTTATTAAATACAGTACAGTAACGTATAGATGCAGCAGAACACTTACGCTTTCAAGAGCCATTATATTGTAGATGCTCTTCCTCTCGTTTCATATGGTTATTGTTCTATGCGAATGAGCAAACAATAAACAAATAAAACTTAAAAAATTGGTTGGGGTCAATTTTTTTAAACGAATCGCAATCATCAGTGTTGGTTGCTTCGATGGTGATGATGATAATAATGATGCTGATGCTGATGCTGTTGTTGAAATGAAATGACATTGATCGTTGAATGCCAACATAAGAAGGTGGCGGTGTTTTGAACCGAGTGCAAGATCAGTCAATCAGTCAGTCAGTCAGTCAGATCGTTAAGTCATTCAGTCAATCAGTCAGTTAGTCAAGTAATGTGTGATTTGTAGCGTTATGACTACTGAATGACCATATGAATGAATGAATGAATGAGTGAATGATGTGAAATACAGGTTGAATATGTAAGCGTTTGGACTATAATTGGGTCGTGGTCGTTGCTCGTGATCGTTGAATGGGTAAATTATGCATTATGTCGTACGTAGCCTGAATAAGGTTCATCACTTCTCAGTATTTATTTGATATATTTTACCATTTCTAACCACCCCTAGTGGTTCAGCTCTTTTTTCAGCACGCACGCAATCAAATACACGCACAGGTTCTGATAGATAATGATGGTGGTCGGATCTGTAGTAGATTTGTTTGATTGGCAAATTACAGCAATTTTTGATATTAGATTATTTCGGGGTTTAAATTAATTGCGTATTAGAATAGCTCGTATATTGCGTAGGGGATGGCAAATACATAACAAATACCGTGAATTGAGTTGGTAGCGATATGTTGTTATACATTTGTGAATACAATAATTTCTATTGGATCAAAATAGAATCAAAGGATATTTAGTTTTCCACAAGAATCTACGAGTAAGATTATATGTATTACTAACTGCGACCGTCAACTGTGATCCGTCGTAATAAGTTAAATCTTTAATTTTATTGTGTTCATAATTGAAAAGAATAATATACTCGACTCAATACAATATTTGCCACATTAAGCAAGTAAGTCAGTCAGTCCATAAATATTTTAAAAATAGCGCACAGAAAAGAATCAAATTGTAACTATTGTACATACATACTACATATAATATTATTTGTATTATTACGAGAGGGACGACGATGACGACAAACCCCTTAAGTGAATAACAAGAAGAATAAGAGAAATACCAGATTGATTGATTGACTGACTAACTAACAAACTGAGTTAGTGATTGACTGAATGACTGACTGAGTTACTGACTGATGACAGACACAAAATGAGCCTCAACACTTTCTAATACAACAGAACTCAACACAATACAATACAACACAAAGGTGTCAACACAATTTTATGAAAGCAAAGCTTAGAAAAACAGACAAGGGGTAGAGAAAAAGGAGTGGACAGGATGCGAGATATCGCCTCAGGGTTCACTTGACTCTATCGTCATATTGACAGACAGACAGACTATCGGCCTGGTTGATAGACGGACTAACTGACTGACTAACGAATTGACTGACTGGGCATGAATGGGTATGACTGAGTGTGGTTGAGCTGAACTGAATTGAATTGACTTGGATTAAATTTAGGTTGACTGGACTTGGTTTATACGGCTGACAATTTGACTTGACTTACGTCGCATTCCGTTGCGTTTCGTTGCGTTCCGTGGCTTGGCTTGGCTTGATGTGGCGTTGATTGAATGAATAACGTCGTAGTTGTTGATGACGACGACGCATTTTGAGTATTTGTATCTTTTGTAATCTTATTAAAGCGCCCAAAAATGAGCTGAATCAACAATTTATCAATTGCAGGCAATTTAGAAAACATCAACAACAACAACAATCCGATTCAAGTTACTTTCTTACATACACATACATATATGTATATATATTGTATGCTGTACATACAAGGTGTGTGTTAAAAGTTTCCGAACTTTTCTGGCAGGGCATTTTCTGGTGCCGCCATCTTTGTGTGA
>JBANCV010000277.1:0-33149 GCA_037040105.1 Amiota albilabris
TACTCACACAAAGATGGCGGCACCAGAAAATGCCCTGCCAGAAAAGTTCGGAAACTTTTAACACACACCTTGTACGTACATATTTTACATAACGAAAAAGCTGTATACTATAAATCAATTTATATTAGAGAGAATTTCATTGCATAGAATTTCATTATAGAGAACTCCAACTGTACTATGTAATAATGTAATAATCATGGATCATGAAAAACTTTTTCACGTAAAAAACCTTGCCCGACCTTTTTTTTCAACGCACACCCTCTAATTTTGTGTGAATAGTGTAAAAACAATTGTAAATAAAGTTTCATCTACTTGGAAACCGTCCAATAATGAATGGACGTTACGTTCCACGGACGACACCTGCAGTTTTTGTGAAATGTATTTATCACGACCCAGTGCTAAGAGCACTTCATATTCCGCGCATTCTCCGGTAAATAAATGATTTCCACGACTCTTGTGCTCTTTGAGAAATATTTCATCGCCAACTTATCATGTAAAATAATAATTGCCGTTGCGCTCGATACACCTACGGCCTTTGCTACTTCGCGCATTTTCGTTCGTCGATCGGCGAGAATTATGTCGTGCACTTTTTCAATGATATCCTCGGTAACCACGTCTGCCGGGTGTCCTGGTCGATAATCATCAAAAACAGATGTTCGCCCACGTTTAAATTAGTTGAAACAATATCTAACTGTGATCATAGATGTGCGATGTGTCCCCATAAACAGCATCCAACTGTGCTTTTATCTCCTCGCATTTTTTCCCATTCAAAAAGAAAAAGCGAATTATTGAACGATACTGCTCTTTTCCCATCATAGCGAAAATCACGAAACACGGGTGACTTGGATGGCTGCCAAATCGAAACTAACCTACCAATCAGTCTGAAATTTATATTAGCGTCGTCTGATAGACGATGATAACACTAACTTCACTCAGGAACGTCCTCTATCTTCAAACACGGGTACTTAATGAACCTCCGTCGTAATGTTTTTTTGGTCTGATTGCTACATAAAAGCCTATTTGTTTTTTGCCTGAGGTGAAGATTTTAACTAACTCAATTAGTTCTGATTATTTTTGTTTCATTTTTGTATTGACTTAAAGCAAATTGATGATTATTCATAAGCTATGCCAAAGCTGTTATACTTTTCACGCATGCTTGGCATTTTATATCGATATTTCGAAAAATTAAATATCTATCTTAAATATCGAGATGTTGAACTAAAAATATTAATATATCGAATGCCTGTGCAACATATTGAAAGTCGCTTTTTCCAATAGAGTTTGTAACTTAGTTTGTTGAATTTGTGTGAATATTTTGGGCAAAACGGGTCGTCATTCGGATTTCTAAGGATATATGAGATTGTGTTTTGGTATGTACACCAACTTTTGCCATTTTTAATTTACGTTTTGAATTGGGTTGATACCACTGGATACAAAAACAGAAAACTTGAAATTGAAAATTTTACGTAGAAGGCTTTGTCTTTTGCATTTCACTTTGCTTTTATTTGTTAGTTTCGAAAACGTGAAAGAGCTACAATAAAAATAAAAAAAAACTTTCAGACTAACTAACTACAATGGAAGGAAGAGACAGAGACGATAAAATACCACTTACCGAAGATATGTTCACTCGCAAGTACAGTAAAACACGCGTTGTGACTGGAACTTGCAAGGCAAGTAATAAAATCATTCATGGACCGCCAATTAAACGTAAAAACGCCGAACCCGACTGTGAAGATATAACATACATGTTCACACGTCCAAAGAAAATTTCTACAAAAACGATTAAATAATCTGAGGGAGACACCAGAACAGCAGAGGATGTTTGTAAACTACGCCTATATTCTTAAGCCGATGTCAATTTAGGAGCTAAATCTAATACGTATATAACTAAGGCAACCATCAACTGCTGTTGATGGAAATATGAAGGATCCCAACGAAAATTTATAAGATTATAACTTTTTTAATTTTTTTGGTAAATAAAAATGGTTACTGGCGAAAATTATTTACACATATTTTCCTTTATCTCAGTTATTTTAAGTTCCTTCAGTTAGCTGCTATCAAACGTCGCAATGTCTTATACAGTTTCACATACTTTGAGGGTTTCACCAAAAAGCTACCCTTCAGGTGTGAGTATTGTTCGGTTGAATCACAAGATCCTACTTATCTCTGCTGATTCTTATTGTCCAACGTTTATTTGGAGACTAACTTCATTTCCATAGATTGAAAACAAAAGGCAACTATTATATCTCGAGAGATCCCTCGAATATCACAGAGCTCAGGGAATTCAATTTTGCACAAACTATTGTGTTTAATGAAAAGAAAAAAGAGAAGAGTCATATTATTCCACACACATATGTATATAAGGTCTTCGTAGGAAGGTGGTAACTAGTATCCATCCTTTCCTATTATAAGTTCTGTAGAGCTTAAACGATGAATACGTCAAGAAGGACTTATTCATCCACCATAGCAGCTTTTAACTGCTCATAAAAACTACCACAGACATTTTTTCTGCGACTGAGTGCTATAAGTCATATATTTTCTTTATACTTGTTCTTTCGACGACTATATTCTCATTTTATAATACAAAATTCTATTCACCATTAATTGGATCGATAATTAAACTAATTACAGGCGAAGAAAGTGCAGAAATAGAACCTTCGTACCAGCCACCCAAAAATACCCCTCCTCCACCCTTCATTTCTTGCATTTCTTTCACTTTCTTTTAATTAAAACAATGACACAAAGTAAAGTGTGAATGTGTACGAGAATGTGACTTAAAAGGACTCTTTATTTCTCTGCTGTAGTAGTTCGTTCGTTCTCAACATATTCGTACTACTTATAATATTTCATTTTTAAGTACCCAACTATGTAAGCATGTATAAATATATATATGTATGTGCTTACAGTTGTAAGTATCTGTGAGCTTATGTATGTATGGATGTGCATGTGTAAATGCAATTAAGAAGAAACAAGAGTAACCAAAATAGCAATAGAAAATACATATAAGAATAAATAAAAAATCTAAGAAAAGTAGAATAAAAACCAGATAGAAGGGTACCTTCGACTATGCCGAAGCTGTAATACTCTTTATGCATTCCATAGAAATCGCTTTTGCTTACGGTCTTGTGATTAAGCACACAGAAATATTTCAATATTGATTTGACTTGTGTTTAGGATAGAGTCAGTATACATACTGCGTTTCAACATTGGGACCACAAAATTTCTTTGGAAGCTATGCGATCCAATAATCCTAGGACGTTGAAATTTACATGGTTGATGAATATGGGTCGGATACTTCAACCGTTTTAAGGAATAAAAAAGTTTTTCATATAAAAACATGAATTTAAATTTAAATTGGGGTTTCTAAGGGGGATCGTGAAATTTACACGAATGAAGACCATGAATTTGAATTTGTGTTTGTATGGGAGATATCCCCCTACAGTTTCGAATCACCTGATTCTGATAATTGTGCAGCATATGGTAAAAAAAAAAATACTTCTTGCAAAATTTGAGCTTTCTAGCTCAAAAACTGAGAGTTTAGTTTGCATATGTACATACAGACAGGCATAGCTTAATCAACTCATCTCGTCGAGCTGATCAAGAATTAGGGGGTTTCCGATGTCTCCTTCTACCTGTTACAAACATCATGACATATATATACATTTAATTATAAAACTAAGAGTATAAATAATCACTTAATGCACTTCAATGTTGCTCAGCTCAAGAAAGCTTTTTACATAATTTTTTTTTTTAATTTAATGAAGAAACTACAGGTTAGCATCCAACACATCATATGTGATTACCAGTATTTATTTAAAGACCTGGCCAATCTGGCAAATCTTCATTTGCGGGAACTGACTCTTTTTTGTTGGGTCTACAAGTTTCGTTTAAGATCAACTGAGGAAACCATACTTCCAAGCTTCTTTTCTTTCACGTAGAACAATGGGCCGTAAGGATGAACTCGCCGCTGTACAAGCAACCTGCTTTTTCTACCCTAATTATTTGATTAAGCATAGCAATGAAAAATGAAAAATATTATTAAATTCATTACAAAAAAACAAAAGAAACAGGAAAATTTATTGACAGATTGAATAAATTTATGAAATATGTATATCCAAGAATCCAAGGAATATTTATTTCTCCATTTTTTTATACATTGTTATTTGGTTAGTCAAGTCAATTGACTTTGAGACACTTGAGTATACTACCACCACGATTATACAAAGTTCATACTATAAACCATCATACACTAACATCATATAATTATTACTTATATCTTAGAATGAGGTGTATGGCATTTGTTGAGACCATTCAAATTATCAATTTTGTTTACTTGTTTCTGTTTTTTCCACTATATACATTACTTATGTTAAAAGAGATTTTGCATATTGAATAATTGGCCAACGTGCTTAATGGGATTTTTTCTTTATATTTTCCATCTTTTTCTTCTTTTTGTGACAAACTTTTCAATACATTACGTTGAGACAACCCTTTCTTTTTAATACAATATATAAAGACTTTCATCATAACAAAAAACAAACTACAACATATTATACTAGATTACATTATATAAGTCATAAATGCAGGAAGTACACTAGAGATTATTGTACGTATATCATAAGTTTAAGAAAATAATTATATTTTGTATAAAAAATTAAGACCTTGACAGACAGTACACACTGCTTGGGAACATAACAACTATGTATGTGCATAGGGATTTGAGATATTGCTATAAATCTTTTGAGAAACTTGACAAAAGAAGATATAATAAGTTTAAAGTTTTTTGCAAGATCAAAAAATCAATCGCGGCGAAAAAAAAGTCCCAAATCATCTTCCTTGTCACTGTGGTCATCACTGTAAATGCTCTTTCCTTTAATAAGAGATCAAATCATTTTCCAAAATTTTTTCTTGCTCATCGCCGTACTCAACTGGAAACGTAGTTTTTTATATTATTCATGCAAAGAGTTGTATTATAAGTTTGTCCTGAAGTTTGTAACAGATAGAAGGAGATAACGGAGACCTCATAAGATACATAGGTATATTCTTGATCAACTCGACGAAACGAGTTGATTAAGTCCGTCTGTCTGTCTGTATGTATACAAACTAGTCCCTCAAATTATGCACAAAAATTTATTTGTACCATACCCTCCTCTAGGGGGGTATTTCGCATACAAACCCAAATTCAAATTCATATTGCTATCAGAAAAAAAGAACTGTTTTGTAAGTTATCGAACTGAGATTTGAACACTATAGATTTCTGAGTATTCATTATTCGTGTAAATGTCAAGATCTTAGGATTACTGGATTGCATAGGTCCTATATAAATAATAGCAGTCACAGTGTCGAAACGCAGTATGTATACTGCTGACTACATCCTTAACACAAGTCAAATCAAATAAATATTTCTGTGTACAATGGCAGGAGCGTAGGCAAAAATATTTTCTGGGGGATACGGGCAGAGTATTACATTTTCGGCATATTTCTTTCTACAAATTACTTACACATAATTCGGAACAAAATTACTTGAACAAACTTTGATTGAATTGATAGAGAAATCAATCTATGAATATGATGCAAATTATGATTATAATGATGATGAAAAGGATTATAACAATAAGATAAGATTATTATTGTAACAACCGGAAACTCTTAATTAATTTGTACATTTAAATAATTTAAGATTTAAAGAGATTATGTAAGTACTACGTATTATTTACCTGTTGATTTAAGGAAGATTAAGAAGAATATTAGGAATGTTGTTGTTGTTAAGAACATTGTTCTTCTCAATGTTGGTGTTGTAGTTGTTGATGTTGTTTGTTTTGATATTTTTATCATTTTTCTTTTTTGCATACTCGGTGTCATCAACATTGTCAGCAATGTCGTTGCTATTGTCATGGTTGACAATGACGTTGTTGTCATTGATCTTGTCTCCAGAGCATTCCAAGTGCCTTCTATTACACATTTATTGCTACTATCATCACCATGCAACATTTTCCAGTTGTTATTCTAATTTTCTATCTCTTCGAATTTATTTTATTGTATTTTATTATATTATTGTTTATTGTACAATATTCTGTTGTATTATTGTTATTATTGTTCTCGTTCTTATTGCACGTTGCTTTCAATTGCTGTTTATTACGTTGATTACTAAATTTATTTGTTCTCTGATGATGTTGATGGTGATGCTTCTATTACGATTATCATTATAACTTATTAAGTTTATTAAAGGTTCTCTATGCTTGTTTGGTTTTAGTTTTGTTTTATAAATATTAATACAACATTCAATTGTTCAACTTAATATATATATTATATTCCTGATGGTTGCGTATACTTAATATTTTTGTGAAATTGTAATTTGTATCCTTTCTCTAGTCTGTTAGAATGTGGTATATGTGACAAAAACACATGTATATGAATGTTATATTCATAATGTGCAGAAATCAGCTAGTTTGGGCATAACTGAATTACTATATTTAGAGAAAAAACGCATATTAAAAATAAATAAGTTCATAGTTAATTTAAGTCTGGTGGAATCTTAAATTGAAGTGCAATACACTTTGAATATTTTCCACTTCCTTTAAGTATTTTACTGATACTGATTCAAAAATTAAAAATACATGTTACTACAATTAATTGGATCAACTATGAAAGCATCTTATTTTGACTATGCTTCATATTTAAATTCAATGTTATTCATTCTTAATTTATATATAGTTGCATTTTGAATTAAATACGAAAAATGAATAAATTAACTATATTCATATTTCAAATTGACTATTTCACACGTTACAGAAAAATCATTGGTAAAAATATTTCAATCAATGTGTAAATAGTTAAATTTACAACGTTTTTCTAACACAAGATTCCCGGAAAGGGATGATTGAAAGCGGTGTAACGCCATCAGGTAACATGAGCTTTCAATATACAATATACAGATGTCTCCAAGACGGCAGAGAGTACTGGTGCCAGCATTTATCATAACCATTTATTAGACTGGTGTAGTGTTTTTCAACCATAAATCTATACAATCTGGCTAGCATAAAAGTCGATAAACAGTTTGAGGGAGACCCCTACAGGGATATCGATTTGTGTTGATACCCAGCCTGCACTCAAAACTCTAGTCTAACAACATTAGAGAAAAACTATACGTAGCACGATTTCGGCTCTTAACCATGCCCGTTAGCACACAATTATGCTAATCTGGGTGCCTGGCCAGTCTGGTTTTGTTGGTAAAAAAGTATTCGGATGATCGATTTGTGCAGTTTAGCAAAATTGCCACTAGGATATGGATCTGTTTGTGGATTCCTCAAGATGGTTTTAGAGGCTGAGGATGACCTCTCAGATCAACTAGGGATACCCTCTCTCCAATTTTACAATAATTTAAGGGATATTGACTATTATAGTCATATGGTATAATGATTTGTGTAATTGCTAACATATGTATTGAGTTACATTATATTAGTGGTTAGCCCAATTTTATCTATAAAGTTTCAGTTATATTAATTGAAAATTAATTTCAAACCGGGTAGATGATTATCTACTGAAATACTCTTCACTCATGTCTTAGAAAACATGTTTGCTTTTGCTCCTGTGATCAATCACACACCAAGACACAATATAACATTATTGATTTGACTTAAATTTAAGGAATATTGATTTAATACTACGTTTCAATATTGTGACCGCGATATTTGTTGATAGCTATGCCATCCACTTGGATCTTATAGTGTCAAAAAATTCAGTTCGATTACATAAAAAACAAAAAAGTTTTTCTAGTAAGAACATGAATTTCAAATTAAATTTGTATGCGTGCTATACGATCAATTAGATCTTGGATCTTGCAATTAACATGTTGATGATTGGATAAATTTGGGCTAGGTATCAAAATTTCAGTTTGCTAACATAAATATTTGTCAATTTTTTTTTTTTTTTTGGTTTGTACGAAGCAAACGGCTCAATAGAAAATTATGAAACCGATAGCATTTCATAAACAGCAGTTTTTTGGGATGCGCGTTGAATAATTTTCATTGATTACCTTCAGAAAGGAAAAACAATCCACGGTGAATGTTATAGAAACCTATTGCAGTGTTTGACTGGTGAAATCAAGAAAATTGTCGCATTTGGCGATAAGAAAAGTTAGATCATACACCAGTTCACACATCAATTATCGCTATGGCTAAAACCAACGAATTACTTCCTCGCTCTGAAAAGTGAACCGATTTAAAAGGAGACTATGTAAAGAAATGCATATATTTTTCCCAAAATTTTTTAGTTTTTCTTTGTTAAGTTTGGTACTTCTGGTATATAAAAATGATTGTCTGTAAGTTTTCGGACATCGCCAAGATAATACTATTTGATCAAAAAAATTTATTACCATTGTATCATGAGGTCGAAGACCACTTAGAAAGTGGTCAAATTGTGACAAGGCACTGCGCATATTTTTCTATTTTATATATTATTACAAAAAGTTTTATGCTTAAAACCATTCGAACGAGCAATAGCAAGCAAAATTTATATATTTTGTATGAATCTGTAGAAATATGCTGCGCGGATGAATAATTAAAATCACTAGATACAATCACCGGGTACGAATTCAGAAGGCAAAACACTTCATTTGCTTAGAATTTGAATCCAAAATTTTTAAAATATAGATTACGTGCTATCCCACCACGCGAAGCTAAGCCTTTGCTCCAAAAAAAAAAAAATACAAATTTTTTAGAGTTGTGTAATTTAAATGTTTATATATGTACACATAGATCCTATTATCAAATATGTTTGATAAGCACAACTTGATCGATTTTAAAATATGTCTCTAAGCTTTATAAATCCAATTTTTCCAATTGATTATTTAAAAATGTTTTTATTGTTTGTCTCCAGAACTAAAGGTGTATGTAAAATTTTTGCTCAATTGGATGTCAAGATGTAGTTCTAATTCAGCTTGCAAGATGTCACCAAAACAAACTAACTGACATATATTGTAATTAAAATAAATTATTTTTTTTATAAACCAATAAATGAATGGAATTCAATACATAAGGCTTTAATTTTATGAAAATTAGATGTTTCATTCTGATAATCACTTCCTTATAAAGTAATATGGGCGTCATATCAAACGGGGCCTATGGCTGCTCGGGCCTAAACCTGTTACTGTATATATCTATGACTGATTATTACCATATTCATATATTTGTTTGTATACATTTTTATTATGAAATACAGATAGCCACCAATATTCTAATACGAGAAGGACAATAAGTTTAAATTAATCATCTAACTCTTGCGGTTTCAGAGACTCATTGTTGGTTTTATAAACATAAAACCAAAATAAAATTTTTTTTTTTTTTTTCTGAAAATAATAATTAGACGAATATAGGCGTTATATTCAGTTTATACAAATTTTCTATAACAAATCTATACAATTTTTAAACAATTCGTTTATGCCATTATTTATTATTATGATATACAAATATTTAATTTGATACCAAAAAGAAGAAGAAGTTTCCGATCGAAATTGAAAAATTGACTTGTATAAACGAATAATCAATCAGATCGATAATATATACTAATATAGCTACATTATATACTTAGTAATTTTGTATCTTAGAAATTTCTTAAGTTGTATTACAAATTTTTCCATAAAACTAATGTACCATTTTTGAATTGATTTTTATACAGAAAAATAATTTGTGAACCAAAAATTGTTTGTCAATAATAAAAATAGCAAATGCCATGCTATAGAACTAAGAATATTTAAAATATTCAACGAATTTGTGTTCATTTCTTTATTTCTTATTCATCTGCATTCGTGTTTTGTTGAACATTGAACATTTTGAGTTCTCTTCTTATTCATTTATTTACTTCATGTTGTGAATGTCTTTGCAGTTCGCCTTCTTCCGAGTCTCCTAAAAAGTCTTTTCTTGCATGCATGCATGCATACACCACCAACAAGACAAATTTGCTTGTTTTGAACTTGACCTCGTTTTGTAGGCTAAGGTTTTCTTATTGTATTTTTCAGGTGCCATTAGCACTGCTACTCTGCTAAAGAAGGCGTGCCATGTTTGAACTTGCAAACTTTCACACGATCAACCCTAGCACGATATACCTATGCCTATGCCTATGAATAAAAAAAATTTTATATTTCATTTTCATTGAACATTTTGATTTCTCCTTTCTCCATAGTGAGTGTCAGAGACATTGAGCTACCAATCTATTTGTGCAGTTTAATGACAAGATTGCATGCAATTGTTTGGTATAGAAAAAAATCTTGAATATAAGAATGATTTAGGTGATGAGAGATGAGATAAGGTAGTATAACTTACTCTCATAGTCCAAGGGATTTATTAAAATACATGTCCTTGGAATGTTCAGGTGAAGGGATATACGAAAGTTGTAGCTCAATCTATCAGCCAACTTAAAAACTATGATATGTGATGATGATTATTAAGGTTAATGTATTAATGTAGATGTGATCTGGGGTAATTTTCAGCATGACGAAGAATATACATGCTTCATCCGCCCCTCTATCTCTCTACTGCTCAGCATACTAGTCTCTTAGTTCTTTCACTATAGAGTTGAATTGGAAGATTTAGTCATCAATAAAATACTCATTTAAAATATTTTCCTTATTTTATTTCATTTCAATAGTAGTCTGTTAAAACTTGCTAAGACCAATTGCATTGCATATCCGAAAAATTAATCAATATTCAATATACGATATTGGAATTACATACATTATAAATGTTTGAGTACTTAACATATGAGTTTTTGAGTGATAGAAATCATTTGGAAAGCCTAAGTCACTCAAATACCATAAAACTCTATTCACTAATCGATTTTAAATGACAATTAAAATACACAAAATATGCAAATATTGGGGATGAAAGGTATAAAAGCTTCGGTTAACCGAAGTTAATGTTCATAACAATAAAAGTTGCTTATATCCTTAGATTTTCCTATTCATAAACATTTCACTGACGTCAATCGCTTTTTATATCGCTTTTTTATTGAGAATCTTTTTGGAATTAGGAAATACTTAAAAAAAAAAAAAAAAACTTAATATTTTTTTAGTTTTCTTTTCTTAAGCGTTCGCAGGTTAAATTGAAATTAAATTGAAGTGTATTTGGTTGAGAAATTTTCTGTTACAAGTATTTTCATTTTTCTTATTGTTATGCTTTTTATATTTCATTTTATTTAATGTCAAAAAAAAATATATGTATATGTATATAATATAAAAAAATTAATAATGCAACCATCTCGCATAGAAGGAAGTATGTACACACATATGTATGTGTTGCATTTCATTTATTGTTCCTGTTGTTGCTGATACAATGATGTCCTGCTGAGCAAAATTAGATATTGCTCAGCAAGCAACCGACACACCACACCACATCACACACACATATATAAACATATTCGCTTTTGACCAATTTGATTTTAATTTTTTATTTTGTTGTCACTATTTTTCGCTGCTTTTGCTGTTGTTATTGTTGTGGTTTTTTTTTTCCCCCTATCCTTTTGCCGCATATATTTGCATTGCATGCTTACGGTGCTTTGATGTGGTTTATTTTCATTTTTTTTTTTTTTTCGCTTTGTTTACTTTAATTTTGGTAAAAAACCAGCAAATTTTGTTGTGGTTTGTTGTTGGCCCTTGTACCATTTGGATTCTGATTCAGATTTCAATTTTGATTCGCGATGCCTTTTCATTTCGTCATGTCCACCACATTAATCGCAGGCAAATGATTCCTTATTCTTTTGTTTAATAAATTTTATCCTGTTTTCTAAATTGTATATCAAATTTTTTCAATTCCTTCTTTATCTCTCATAGTTTCGCTATAAATTGTTGTTACTTTAGCTTAGTTTGTTCTTCTCTTTAACTGTCCTTAAATAAGCAAGTATGGATTTTTTTTTTATCCTTAGAGATGCTGCTGTTGGTGTTGTTCTTTTGTTATTTGTTTTTCTTTTTATTCTTTATATGCTTCTTTTTTTTTTTTTTTTTTTTGTGTGTACGACGGACGACAAATAAATTGATTTTTATGGCTTTCCATTTTAACACTGTGAGGAGAGGATGGATGTTTCTTCAAGTTTTTGTTGCTTTTTCTTGCTTGTGTTGTTTGCTATGCTTTCTTACGTTTCAAGGTAAAACTTATTAGCATAAAATGTTTTGTATTGTAGCAACAACAGCAACAATAACAACAGCAACCATAATTATGGTGGTACATTATAATGAAGTTTCATTACAACAACAGCAAGCTGACGGAAACATCCAAAATCGCACAAAATGCAAAACAATCAAAAAAAATAACATATTCACATATCAACAAATGAACGATGAAAACAAGAAAGCAAGGAAAAAAATACAACAAAAATAACAACAAAATGGCATCGTTTGCTTTCATTATGTGACAACTGACGTTGCGTCGTCATCATCACCATCATAATCATCGTCATCACCAATGCCTTTTGCTGTCCACATCCTGCACATTTGCACACTGCAAACGCATGAAGTTCGCTTTGCTTCGCTTATTGGTTTAGTTGTTTTACCTTTTTGTTTTTGGTCGCGGAATAAAACCGATCGAATAACTCAACTACAACGCAACGAATTCAATTGTGAACTGAAACACCAACAGCAGCAACAGCAAGCAGCAGCATTGCAAAGGCAAACGCAAACACAAATCGTCTTCTGCCGACCAAACTAAAAACGAGTCGACTAGAATCGGAAAGAGTCGAAGCGACCGTAGCCGAGCCAAACCGAATAGAGCGGAGCGGAGCATAGCAGAAAATCATCAAGCAAGTAATGAAAGCACATAACAAAGCTTTAGCTGTGTTCTTCGAGACGTGGGTAGTGCAGTAGGAAAAGTATATTGTATATTGTCGCAACGCTGTAGGGTTGCTTTCATTTCAATGGTTATTTTTTTCGTCGCCCTTAGTGTTGCCAATACGTTGTCACCTTGTACAATACATCATATGTTACATACAGTGTTGGGAGCCGCATGCGGCGTAAATAATTGTTCCGGTTCCACCAATCTGCAACCCAAACTCACACCCACTCACTCATTTATACACATACTCATATACATACGTATACATACAAAGTTCGAATTGATATGACAGAATTCAAGTTCGAGGCTATTTGAATAGATCATCCACATACTTACATACATATACTTAACATATTGCATATGCAAAACAATACCTTTTGACACTTTAGTATAATAAAGTATAATAAAAATGGGCAAAATTTCGGAAACAATTAGGAGAAATTTATTTATCAATGTTCGTCCATCTATTTCTAAGGAAACAATTCCACCAATTATTGAAATATTAACATGAAAGGTTTCGCAAAATATAAAATTTGGTATTTTGTAAAAATTTTATATACCAAAACAACTCTTATTTTTATTAAATTTATCGTCAATTTGTTAAGAGTACAGAAAAAGTCTTGAGAATAGTAAAACATTTCAGTGATTATATGTATTGGGTGTTTGGGGATCTTATAACTTTGATTCGAAAATTTAACTATTTCTGTAATAAAATAATAAAATAATTTATGCTATGCACTAAATTAAAACTAATAAGAACAAAGCGCTGAAATATCACCGTCAAGTCAAGCAATTGTAATTGCTTTAAACTTAAGCACGGCATTTGTCCAGATATCACATTTGCATCAGAAATCAATTTTAAACTGGACCAAATCTGTTTCCTTGGTGCAATCCAGGACAAACGCCTTACTTGGCATATATGTACATGTAAAATCCATCATGGCATGTTGATAAGCAAAGTCGTGGAAAGTAAATTGGCTGTCACGTCCAACCAGTAAACTTTCCTTAGCAAACAAAAAATTGATTTACAAGCAAAAAGTGGCCCCGACTTGGCTTTAAGCCATATATTACTTCTGCGAGCAACATAACGAAAATTTAGGCTTTCCAAAACAACTCTAAAACAAATCAAGGGAGTCCATGGTTTGTCCGCAATACTACCCTGCTCAGAGATTTCAAGTTACATACAGTCTTTCATGCACAGCAGCTGGCCGTTATAAAAGCATCTTGCAACAACAATCACCCAAAATGAGACACAGCGGAGACTAAAGGGGCTGCATCCAAATGATGATCCCCAAATAAGTTGGTAAATTACCCATGTAAGTCTCAATGATCATAAAAATGATAAAATGCAAAAAAGAACATACGCTACTGTAGTCATAAAAAATACTCAACTTTTAAAATACAAAAGCTCGCCCTAAGAAAACAGAAGGACTAGTTTGTAATTTATCGATTAATTTAGTATATGATATTAGGGTCTTTTAGTAGCTCATAATCTAAAGAATAAAGGAATTTGTGTATGAGGAAAAGCTCGAATGTTTGGACCTAAACATGAAGTATGTTTATTGGTTCATTTGTTGCAAGCAAAATTATCTAAGAAACATGTACTGTACATTGCTCATTTTAAGAACCACATATTCCTTAAGGACACGATTTACGTACAAATAATGACATATATGGTTTGTCGCTAACAAAAAATATTACATGCTGTTTAACAATTTCTTTAACCCCATCAACTTTTGTATGATAATCATAGGAATATAGGGGCCACAGTGATATGGCGAATAGCTCACGCTCTATCCTAAGCGAATAGCTCAAGCTCTATCCAAATTAAAGTTCGAAGATCTCTTAAACAATTAAAAAAAAAAGTTACTGAAAAACCTTTATATTACATTGACAATATCATATCATATCTGAACTTTATAATTCTTAAATAGACACCATTTAAAAATACATTTACATTTATTTATGCATGTAATCATTTTTATATTCTGGTTTCATTTTTATATGAAAATTTTTGGTCTTTCAATTGTTTTTGCCAAAACAAAGAGTAGACTTAATCTCTCATCTGATATGGTTTATTTGCCAAAAATAGATAAATAATTATAATCTTTGTTATAAGTACCTTTCACACTATCACTGTCAATTAAAATTATCACTTTGTCATGATATCTGTAACTCATAGAATCGTGCTATTTGCTTGGCAATTTGCATGATTTATAAAAAGTTGGACTGTTCGAAATAATTTTTAATGTATTTTCTGTATGGAAAAGTTTTATATTTCTCATAATATTCAAAGCAAACTTTACAAATTCATTTTATGTAAGCATGAATGAAGCGGAGATTATGTTCTGTCTATTTGAATAATAAAAATATATATTTTAGACCCTTGAACTTTGAAAAATGATTTGCCTATGAAATCTTGATCTATCAAAGGTCAATAATATCTATGATATTAGTTAGCTTTAAATATTCAGAGGCATTATAATGCTAGCTCAAAGAAATATATAATGTTATTAATATTAATTGTAGAAGGGTATTACCTTAACATTAACGCAATAAGATGGGGATGAAGAGTTGATCATAAAGATTGTTCTTATCTTTGGTGTATTCGTTTTTTATGGTGACAAACTCATTATAGATTTATGGAGCAACATTTTGAAAGAACCTTGTCATATTTTTTCTTTCATGAGACTGAACAAAAATATAGATTTATCTATCTTTGTATCTTCTGTCAATTATTTAGCATTAAAAAACAAAAAAAAAACAAAAAAGGAGAGATAAAAATTAACATATTATAAACACAAACTGATGTTGAATCTAGCTCCTATATATAGGGGGAGACAAAACTGAAATCAGTTCACAAAATTTAAACGTGTCAATTTTAAATGGAAAAGTCTTTATTTTTATTTGTGTTGTTGCTTATAACTGTGACTATAAGTAACAATGGCATATTGGTAAGACCTCCGTATTGTTAATTAAAAGGCACCAAGTTATTGGTTTCTGTTATTGCTAGGGTGCTTCAACACCAAATGATGACAGCTACTACGCGGGGGTAGTTGAGTTTGCACCAGCACGGGATGGTACACTGAAGCAACGAGTTGGTGTTAATAGACGGAACATAATTAACATTATCGAATCGAATACTACTGATAATTTGGATATACTAGTCTTTCCTGAAATGGTACTTAATAATATGGAAGTAAGAACATATGTTCCGCATCCAGCATCAAAAATAGCACCTTGCGATTCACCTGATTATGACTTTTTCTTGACCGAAATTTCGTGTTCGGTACGAAGTAAACGTATCTATGTAGTTATAAATCTCTTAGAGAAAGAGATCTGTAACCCGGAAGCACCCACTGATGGAGGCTGTCCAGAGAATGGCTTAAATACATTTAATACGAATGTTGTATTCGATCGTGATGGGCGTGTTATATCACGTTATCGTAAAACACACCTCTATCGCTCCGAATGGTACTCGGTGAATGTTTTAGCTACACCAGAATTGGCAGCATTCCGTACAGATTTTGGTGTCACATTTGGTCATTTTATTTGCTTCGACATGTTGTTCTACGTGCCTGCAATGCGTTTAATAAAAGAGTTTCAGCTGACGGATATCATTTATCCGACTTATTGGTTTTCAGAGTTACCATTTTTGACAGGTAAGAGATATAATTACAACTGACTTTACGATAAATTTTCAAAAAGATTTTGTTTTTATATAGCCGTACAGTTACAAGAGGGTTGGGCTTTTGCCAATAATGTTAATTTACTTGCCGCTGATGCTAGTATACCATCCGGTCAAAATACTGGCTCCGGTATTTATTCCGGCCGGTTTGGTCGACTTGTGGCGACAATAAATGAGAATCCTACCACAGTTGTATTAAAAGCACGTGTTCCCAAACGTAGTGAGATTCCTCCAGACCCTAAACCCTTCGAGTTACCACCCCATGAAGTTAGCATCTTTACACCTGAGGAGACGATGCCACGTTTTACAAATCTCTCACTGTTACGTGACTATAATCTCGATATTTTTGCAACAGAATTACTTCCAGTTGATACAAAGCGGTTCGTAAAACGTATTTGCTACGATGCGTTTTGTTGTGAGTTTCGTATAATACGCGACCATATCCAGGAATTTGAGTCAGTAGATGAGCCCGAGAACAATAATGTAGAATTTAATGGCATCTACCAATTCCGTCTGGGTGTGTACAGTGGAAATCGCACAACATTCCAACGTGTCGATCGCAGTTCACTTAAAATTTGTGCATTATTCGCTTGCACCGGAACAGCTCTACATACATGCGGACACATTTTTCCAGAATCTATTGATGTTCTCCATCGCTATTATTTCCGCAATATAACTATAACAGCATCATTCCCGGAGGCAACTCATCGCCTAATTATGCCGAGCACAGTAGATGGCATGATTATGCCATTATCTGTAGCTTCTTATGAGTGGTCGGAGCAATCGGATGGGTAAGGTTTCCACTTTCTTAATTACTTTATATGTATCTAATTATCTGTAATATAATCACTTTAAACCATAGCATTGGTAATACCTCTGTCAGCATTAAGCTCACCCAGCCCAAAACGGATCTCTTGACATTTGGTATTTGGGCAAACTACTATACAACGGAAACCTCGACACACAATCTCGATACTTTAATGCGTGGTGAAAAAAAGGACATTGGCATGCGAGCCGTTGGTGGCACCAACAAAATAAATATTAGCTCAGCTTTAGTATTAACCACTTGTCTTAGTATCATTATAGCAATAATGCCGCTGTCTCATGTTCTTTAGATATCATTTCTTTGCCAACAACTTATACCATTTTGCACTAAACATTTCAATATAGATTCTTTATTGCAAATATTACACAATAAAAAAACACTTTTCAATAATTTGTATTTATGTATATAAAAATTTACAATATTCACGTATTATAATAGAAACTCTATTAGTTTATTAACTCCTTCCGCATAGTCTCATCTAATGGTGGTATCGCTTCGCGTGGTATTAAGAATGTCGATAAGTTAAATAAATCAAGAAATACTTTATAACGATCACTGTGAAACGAAGTCGGAGATAATTATTATTATACTAACTTCTATCAAGATTTGAGTATTGGAGAATGACCTACCTCAGTGTTGAGCGTAAATATTGATAGCCTGATGAGCCGCCAGTGCCGAGTTGTTGTGAACCGATCATGCGTTGCACCATGATGACGTGATTATCTAACCATACAAGAGGTGAGTATGAGTATGTGACATTATGAAGAAGATAAGAGTAGGGCAAGAGAATATGTGAGTGAGTGAATGAGTGGCTAAGCGATTTAGAGAGGAAAAGTAACATATTAGTGTAATTCAATGCGGGTGTTATAATTGCCGATCAAATTACAATTGTAACACCTCGGACAGACTTACAACTCTCTCTTCAAAACCCCCTTCATTCTCTTGTTCCGATTAAGTGCAATGATACATACAACGCCATTTGGTAATAAGCGAATCAATATCCATAAGTAATGTCAGCAATTGATGCGGCTGACTAAATCGTGTCTCGTCGCGATAGAAAGTAATCATAATAGCGCCTTGTAAAGCTTTATGACTAAAACGACGATCTCCACGTGAGACAAGGGCATCATGAACAGCCGGATCAAAGATACTTCGATAAACTTCTCGACGTTTTTCAATATCCATTAAGCGGTAACTGCGTGCACGTTCCACCGGTTCTTGCTGTAAACAAAGAACATAAGTATATTAAATAAATCAGCAAGAAAGGGAATGTGAATTCCATAATATGTTATATGGTACATAATAACTTACCATGGCCTGTTTGACTTGATCTGCAAGAAACTTATCTACACTCAATTGGAATTTGTGCCAGAAATTAAAGCCCTTCTCCTCTAAGCCGGGAGTACGTTCCAACCATTTCTGTATGAGTTCCAATAAAGATGGTTCACCCTCGGATGTTTGTATGGCATTCATTGCCTCTGCATCATTGCCAAATGCTTCTGAATATTTTTGATTATACTTAACACGTTGATCCGCTTGCACTCCCAATTTGTTTTCGATCAAACGAAATTGAAGACTTTGAAAACCAGATGCTGGCGCTAGATATTTTCGAAAGTCCATAAAATCAAGTGGGGTCATAGTCTCCAATATTGGAACTTGATCAACAAGCAACTGCCAGTTGACAAAGAAAAAAAGAAGAATAACAGTTTTTCCATTTTTACCTTATTTCAATTCAAATTCTGATGATATTTTTACCTTTAAAATCAGAACAATTCGATTTAAGCGCTTTAGAATTTCTAGTGTTTTAGTTTCTTCTATTACTTCTTCATTGAGCATTTCACGTATTGAGTCCAATTCAAAAATGATTTGTTTGAACCATAATTCATAGGCTGAGAATAAAATAAAAGGGAAATTATTGCAATTTTTTGGTTGAATTCAGAAATTCATTCAAGAATCAGAGCAAAGAAACCCAGGCAAACGTATAATGCGAATAAAATCATCGAAATGATTTTGAAAAGGTCAAATAAAAAATAAATAATAAACAAAATTATCATGATTACAACAAGATTATGTTAAAACATGTGTTTGTTTTTCTATGGCAAATAATCAATTAAATTTTATTTGTATTTAAACAAATTTTGGGATCAATGTCCTTCGCATCATCCCCCTTCTCTTCCTCCTTCATTTTATAATCTTCTTAAGATTCATTGATCTACATATTAGTGCTGTACTTGTACTTGCCTTGATGTGTTATTATAAAAAGATGCTCATCATGTACTGGTCTCTTATCTTCCTTAGAAAGCATACACTGAGCACTCAAAACTTTATCCAGCATTAAGTATTCTCCGTAAATCTTTCCAACTTCATTGGTAAGAGGTACAGCAATATCATCATGTTGGGCCCTATAATTGACTATGAATCGAAATGTACTCATAAATTAAGTGATGTATTTCTTACCCATTTCTGGCATACGGACAACTCATATTTTGCTTTGGGTTGTAATTTTTCACTTACTCCGAAACCAAGAAGATATGATTTTTTAATCCAAATTTGTAAATATTTAAGAATGAAGATGAAAAAAAATATAAGTACTACTGTGTATATAATAAATTCAAGACGCTGTGCTCAATCGAGATGCTCAAACGTGACTGCAGTATCATGTTAATGTATCATGAACCAAACCATGTATCTCGATCGAGTGTCTGTTTACTTATCTGCTTTGTCTCTCCCTCTCTCATTCGCACTCTCTCTCTCTCTCTCTCTCTCTCTCTCTCTCTCTCTCTCTCCCTCTGTGTATGTTTGCCTAACTCTCTTATATAGACATGGTGCAACTCGTAGTCCTCTCAAATAACAGTTTCACTAGTTTTTAGTATTTTGTATTTGTTTTTTGTGATTATACAATTTTGTAATTTGGCTCTCTTTATGATCTTACTCGATCGTTCATCGACATATGGCTTAAGTATATAGTTTCCTTCGCTATTGACAAATTGTTATCAGCTTCGGTTCTGTTGTTCTAAATAATCATTTCAAATATGGTAAAACCACCATTCATAATTCATTCAGTTCATTCAGTTTCACGAAACTACAATATTTTTTTTTTTTTTTTTTTTTACAATATGAATGGGATTATCACCATTTTAAATCTTAAGATTTATGAAGAAACACATTATTCTCTTCTTAAATAAATATTAACTTAGGAACTCTTATTTCTTCTTGGGATCTCTATTGGGTTTTGGCAAAAAAAATACTACGAAAAATAAACTACAATACTTATTATAAGTGTGTATGTCCAATATTTACAAATGTTTCAGATTAGAGTTTGTGAGTTAATGACAATGTATGATGTTCCATCTTCGTATATGGATTATGACGGCTTGTAGTATTCATTTGTGTAAATTTTCTTTACTGAAATAGTTTGAAAATTTATTTTAGAAAACATATTGAAGGATATTTTGCTTGATTGGCGGTGCCATAAGACATTATTATTGTAAATACAATTACTCATGATCATCAAAATATGCCTCTATGACGTCAATAAGCAATTTGTGGCATATGTAGTTGGTTGATTTTGGCTATCGGTAAAGGAAGAATCATCAATCACTTTTTATATGATTTTTCTTATAAAATAACATTGATACGATCACATAAGGCTGTATATCGTTTATTGATCGCTTGCTTCGACAAAAGATAGTTGATATGAGTGTTACCGTTGCGTCCGAAAAACTGACGACAATATAAATTTCATGATAACTATCATGGATTCTTTGTCATTTATAGTAATGAATCAATGAATGAATTTCGATCCCGATACAAAAGTTCTTTCGCATTAAATTGAAACATCTACACATCCAAAAGTTCCATGGTTATTAGTCACTATTAGCATCTCTTGATATATTAAATTTTTTTCCGAATTGGTAAACTCATGTCCTTGTCCCTGGAAGTTTTTCATTAATGTTATTTGTACGCGATTGCGTACCCTCCATATGAGCAAACCGGGCATTTGCCCGAGTCACAGAAGTTTTAGGCAGCAGAATCGAAAAAATTTAAGAAAAAACCAGAAAGACAGTTTTCTTCTGTAATACACTTCACGCATCCCCTTGAAAACGTTTTTGCTAACACACCTGTGATTGAGCACACACATATATTACAATATTGATTTCACTTAGATTTAGGGTAGAGTCAGGATGCATACTGCGTTGCAACATTGAGACCACAATATTTGTATGGAAACTATGTAATCCAATAATAAGCTATGCGATCCAGTAGTCCTAGGATCTTGAAATTTTGCATGGTTGATGAATAGGTCAGACATAGTATCCAAATTTCAAAAAAAACAAAATTGTTTTATTAATAATAATATGAATTTGAATTTGGGTTTCTAAGGAGGTATCCCTTCGAGAGGTGCGATACGGCTGATTCCGGCAAATGTGCAGCGTTTGGTAAAAAAATTACATTACATTCAAATATGAAGTTCTCAAAATAAAATTTTCAATTCTTTTTATTTGTATAGTTGTATGTGTGGGCAACTAGGCTCGATGGAATTGATTTTGCAATAAACTTTAACCGATACTTGTATGCAATATTTAGGACTCATCATTACATACTAACATCTGTGTTGTGTCTTTGGACTAAGGTTGTAGTTTCGGAGGTTGAGGTGTAATTGCAAAGCTTGACTATGCGGAAAATGAAGTTAACGAAAGTGGAAGTGAATTAACAAAGAAAAAATCTGCTTTTAATTTTTATTGAAGAAAAAAATGTACCTATTGGTAATCAAAATTATTGAGAGTCAAATTATATTTAACAACTAACATTTTTCTCAAGTCAAGAATATTGATTGGATACAGTATATAGTTTAATAGACTCAATATGATCTCAAGTCAAATACAAATTTCAACCTAAACAGATGGCTAGATTTAATTTCTTAGAAGATAACAACCCCGACCGTTCGCGACACAGACAGATTAAATGTTGAGAGCGCCCTAGGCTAACTCGGCATAGGCGAACATATATTTTTTCAAAATAATAACGGCTCTTAACTGGTTGAATGAAAAATGTGATGAGGGTGAAGAAAGCAAAAGGGATAGAATATGGAAATTCTTAGTCTCTGTACCTTCCCATTCATGAAACAGATGTGTAGCTAGGTAACTGTGAATATTGTACATAGTATTTACCATACACTGCCGCTCAACTCAATAGGTTCAACATTTCTCAAAAGTAGAAATACCTATAACATTTAAACTAACTTTTCAATTTTAATAAAATAAATTTTTTTTTTTTTTTTATATAAACATAATCAATTATTAAACAAACAAGAAAGTTTGCAATCTCCAACAACCGTATTTATATAATTAATTATTTTTTTTTTTTTTTTCCAAAAACAACCAAAAAATACCAATTCATTTTGGCTCAACTGAATAGGTTCAAAAGCTTTACATTAAAAAAAAATTAATTGTTAAGTCATAATTCACAGCTTTAATTATTTTAAATATAAAAGTATGGTAATTTAATATAATTTAGTATTTAGTACTCCCACCTTTCTTGGTTATAACTTTAAAAATTCGATCAGTAAAAGACTTGTAATAATTTTGAAGAACTTTAACCGAAATAGTAGCCCAGGCTTTTTTAATGGCGTTAATTAGGGTCTCCACATCATCAAATTGTGTCCCACCCTCATAAACTTTTTGGGATAATAGTCTCCAAATGTTTTCAATGATTTTTATGTCCGGAGAGTATGATAGAGTATACCATTATTCCACCGGCGTAAGTATGGTGTCGATTTAAATCGCACTCCTGCTTTCGTAGGTCATGGTAGTAGTATTTATAGCCATCCGGTCTATCCAGATTGAACGAGACCAGAAAATACGAGCGTTTGCCACTCTTTTATCCTTGCCATAGGATCCCGAGCAAACCGAAGATGTGCACCCTTCCGCACAACATTATGAGGTGGGTTTTTTTTTTTTTTTAATTTCATTCAAATGCTTGGCACTCCGAATAATGCGTTTAAAAGTAGCTAAACTTGCATTAACTCTACATGCTTCCCTGATTTTAGCAGCCGAATGTTGGGAACTCGATGCGTTTCTTATAATAAGTCGTCTGGCTGAAGGTATAGTCACGTATTGAACACCCCCTTTCATATTATTGCCATATGTTGATACATTACGCCCATTTTTTTTTAGAAATTTCGCGCTGAAATAGGCTTGTTTCGTGATAAGTTTTCGAAGTCGTTCAACTGCTTCCCGCGACCCATTTTACAAAATAACAGCTACTTCGACTTAAAAAAGCAAAAAAAAAGTCTGCGCTTATTCATACCAGAAACAAACTAAAATCTTTACGATTGAACTTATGCAGATGACAAAAGCAAAATTCTGAATTACCGTTCTAAAAGTCCTGCTATTTTTCTCTGTTGTTTTTGTGTATAAATATGAAGGTTCAAAGCTTAATATAAAAAAATTTGTATACGCAATAGAATCTGAGATCGAAGGTATAATGCAAACAGTATGCTTTGAACCTATTCAGTTGACCGGCAGTGTATGACGCTATGTATAGAGTTAATTATTTAAAGTTGGTAAGTACTAAAAACAATCATATTTGTTAAAAATTTCTGCGCCTACATTTTTGTCTTGCGAACTTGTCAATAACATCATCATATTTTAAATCAATGTTAAAGTATCGTTAACGTATTTAATCTTTTATCCGACATGGTTGAGTGAAAATAATTTTTCACTCTCTTTAGGCAAGAAAAACTCCGCTCACCGCTGCAAATGATAACTGCTGTCGATACGCACACTCTTACAGCTATGTCAATGTTTGGGTAAAGTGTTTCAATTGCAAAAACTTTTGTATGCCTCTCGTCACTTTTGAAGTTCTGCAACAAGTCAGTCTATAATCACGAGATATGTATACTAACACTCTAAATGTTTCTCGACCAGAAAATAAAATGAAGAAGTAATATCTTCGCCAGATTCATCTGCTATGAGTTTTCTCTTTCACATCCCCTTTGTGTCCTTGTCGTATTCTTTTACCAATGATATCATAATGAATCGTAGGTCCAAATCTTGATGTTCATGTCTATTATTCGGTGGATTTTAGTAAATTTTAAAATTGTCACAACGATATCAAAGTGATATTGTCAAAAAAAAAAAATAAAATAGGGTAATACATACTTTAATAATATTAATAATAATAAGTTACAAATTATGTTGGCAATTCGAAATAAACGAAAGTTGTGTGTGTTACACCAATTATAACTCAAGAATGGCTGAATGGGTTTTTTGATTTGTTAGATTTGTTTCTGCACCGAATAGCAGAGTAACTAACTGTTAAAACATCCAAAAATTCCATGCTGAAATTGATGGATAAAGTTTTCCATATAAAGCAGAGGGACAAATTTCAAAATCAATCTTTGTTAAATAACCCTTTTTAATAAAACTGATTTTGACATTTCATACCATTTTGTCTGATCTCATTGGATCTGCTTGGCTTGCCAACGCGAAATTTACAACTGAAGGTTAGCTTGGTTTTCATCATGCTCCGATTCTTAACCAACCAAAACCAGTGTGAGGAAGTTTTCATTCCGAGAATTCCAATGATCCCAACCGATTTGTCATTCGAGTTTAACAAAACTAAAAATCTCATATATCACAATGAAGGAAAGGCGATACGAAGTTCGCCAGTATTGTATATATCTGTGTCAATAAGTTAAAGTAGCTCAAAGTAGTTAAAGTGCGATGACGATCAACGTCGCGATGTTGCGCGACCAATTTCTATTAAAGAATCGTGCGATGTAAGTAGAAATTAAGTAGAGGGGGCGCGCTTCGAAAGCTCTACATCTCTATAGAAAATGTGTGTTTTTGGTAAGGATTTACTTAATTATTTTTTTAGTGTATATATATAGTAAATTCCTCGCGCGCCCCCTTTGTAACCACGCGCCCCTAGGCAAGTGTCTTATTTGCCTAAAGGATAATCCGAAAAGATAGAGCTGCTTCAAGAGGAGGAGGCACGAACATTCTTATCAAAGAGTATTAAATTTAAAAAATATTACAATAGAAAAATAGACAAACCCATCTAGAAAAATAAAAATTATCTTAATTCTCTAAATACAAAAAACCCTTCAAAATTTTCTACAATAAAAAAAATTCCTTTATAACGACAATACCCCAATCAGCTATATAAATGCACCTTTATCCACAGTGGTGATCTAAGCCCAAGCGATTTCGATTCAAACTTGAGCAATTATATCGTTAAGGGAGAAAAATATAAAGTAGATATGGCAGGCAATAATGTCGAGTCTATTTATTCTGCTAAGCAGAACGACCGAAATACACAATTATGTCGAAAAAACGTTCATTCAGTTTTTAGATATAACAATCGGATATAACGATATTCAAGTGACCTAACTACATTATGTAGCTCAAAAAAAACAAATAAATTATATAAAAACCTAACCGATAATTACTGCTTAATCCATAAAAAGTTAATTTATACATTGTCTAACATTTAAAAAAAATTATTTACGTGATTAGACCGTACACCCATTGTAGTTTTGAAAAAACTTTCTTTGGAAATAATATCTGTGTATTGCAAGATTTTCAACAACATGCTCAAGAACTCAAATGGAAAATAGCAAAACTAATTGTTACTCCAAATAGACAAAGACAACAACAATCTAAAAAACCTGGTAAACATCAGCAAAGTGTTCGAAATAGTCATAAACATAAAGAGACATAGATTTATCGTGAATAATAACACAGGTCTACGATAGTTTCCCCCTTAGGAAACTAATTACCAATTCTGATATATATTAGAATAAAAAATTCCATCACGTCAATTTTCTGAAACAATGACTTTCCTCATTTTACTTAGTAATACCGCGTATTACTGGTATTACGAGGGCGTTTCATTAAGCACCCGTGTTAGAAATGAAGGCATCATTTTTTTCAAAAAAATGTTTTTTATTTTTCAACATAGAAAGATACACTTCTACCAATGTTCCTGCCATTTTTTTAACCCCTCCAAAAAATAGGACTTGTCGAACTCTCCAAAATACGGCGATGACTTCGTCGTTTGATTTATTAATTTTTTTTTCCGCGAGCCATTTCTTCATGTTAGGGAACAAGGAAAAGTCGGGTGAATACGGAGGTTGCGTCAGCGATTCATAACGCAATTTATGCAGTTTATCGGAGACAATACTAGATGAATCTGCTGGTGCGTTATCGTGATGAAACGACACCTTTTTTTTCGCCACATGCGGCCGTGTCTCCTTTAATGTTTTATCGAAGCGATCCGATAACTCACTGTAGCATTGTCCAGTAATCGTTCTTTCTTTTTCTAAAAAAAAACCAAAAGGACGACGCCCTTCGTATCCCAAAAAATCATCGTCATGGCCTTACCGGCCGGGAGAAATCCATTGTTCTGATTGTTGCTTAGTTTCTGGTGTGTAAGTATGAATCCAGGTTTCATCAACGGTGACAATTCGACGCAGAAAGTCCTTCGGATCTCGCTTAAATTGCCCCAAATACTGCTTCGAAGTTAAAAGCCGCATCCGCTTGTTGTCCAGCGTGAGCAATCGCGGCACCCAACGGGCCGACAATTTTTTCATCACCACCTTATCATGTAAAATATTAATTGCCGTTCCGGTCGACACACCTACGGCCTTTCCTACTTCGCGCACTTTCGTTAGTCGATCTGAGAGAATCATGTAGTGCACTTTTTCAATGATGAAAAAACAGATGTTCGCCCACGTTTAAATTAGTTGAGACAATATCTAACTGAGGTCATAGATGTGCGATGTGTCCCCATAAACAGCATCCAACTTTGCTTTTATCTCCTCGCATTTTTTCCCATCCAAAAACAATAAGCGAATTATTGAACGATACTGCTCTTTTCCCATCTTAGCGAAAATCACGAAACACGGGTGACTCGAATGGCTGCTAAATCGAAACTAACCTACCAATCAGTCTGAAATTTATATTAGCGTCGTCTGATAGATCGCAGCACACGATGATAACACTAACTTCACTCATGAACGCCCTCTATCTTCAAACACGGGTACTTAATGAACCGCCGTCGTAATATTTTTTTGGTCTGATTGCTATATGAAACCCTATTTGTTTTTTGGCTAAGGTAATGATTTTAACTAACTCAATTAGTGCTGATTATATTTGTTTCATTTTTTTATTGACTTAAAGCAAATTAATGATTATTCATAAGCTATGCCAAAGCTGTTATACTTTTCACGCATGCATGGCATTTTATATTGATATTTCGAAAAATTAAATATCTATCTTAAATATCGAGATGTTGAACTAAAAATATTAATATATCGACATAGGCCCTGCTACAAGTTTCGAACCGAATGCCTGTGCAACATATTGAAAGCTTTTTCCAATAGAGTTTGTAACTTAGTTTGTTGAATTTGTGTGAATATTTTGGGCAAGACGCGTCGTCATTCGGATTTCTTAGGATATATGAGATTGTGTTTTGGTATGTACACCAACTTTTGCCATTTTGAATTTACGTTTTGAATTGGGTTGATACCACTGGATACAAAAACAGAAAACTTGAACTTGAAAATTTAACGTAGAAGGCTTTGTTTGCTTTTATTTGTTAGTTTCGAAAACGTGAAAGAGCTACAATAAAAATAAAAAAAAACTTTCAGACTAACTAACTACAATGGAAGGAAGAGACAGAGACGATAAAATACCACTTACCGAAGATATGTTCACTCGCAAGTACAGTAAAACACGCGTTGTGACTGGAACTTGCAAGGCAAGTAATAAAATCATTCATGGACCGCCAATTAAACGTAAAAACGCCGAACCCGACTGTGAAGATATAACATACATGTTCACACGTCCAAAAAAAATTTCTACAAAAACAATTAAATAATCTGAGGAAGACACCAGAACAGCAGAGGATGTTTGTAAACTACGCCTATATTCTTAAGCCGATGTCAATTTAGGAGCTAAATCTAATACGTATATAACTAAGGCAACCATCAACTGCTGTTGGTGGAAATATGAAGGACCCCAACGAAAATTTATAAGATTATAACTTTTTAATTTTTTTGGCAAATAAAAATGGTTACTGGCAAAAATTATTTACACATATTTTCCTTTATCTCAGTAATTTAAAGTTCCTTCAGTTAGCTGCTATCAAACGTCGCAATGTCTTATACAGTTTCACATACTTTGAGGGTTTCACCAAAACGCTACCCTTCAGGTGTGTAGTATTGTTCGGTTGACTCACAAGATCCTACTTAGCTCTGCTGATTCATATTGTCCAACGTTTATTTGGAGACTAACTTCATTTCCATAGATTGAAGACAAAAGGCAACTATTGTATCTCGAGAGATCCCTCGAAGATCACTTTGCACAAACTATTGTGTTAAATGAAAAGAAAAAAGAGAAGAGGCATATATTCCACACACATATGTATATAAGGCCTTCGTAGGGAGGAGGTGACTAGTATCCGCCCTTTCCTATTATAACCTAAGTTCTGTAGAGCTTAAACGATGAATACGTCAAGAAGGTCTTATTCATCCACCCTAGCAGCTTTTAATTGCTCATAAAAACTACCACAGACATTTTTTCTGCGACTGAGTGCTATAAGTCATATATTTTCTTTATACTTGTTCTTTCGACGACTATATTCTTATTTTATAATACAAAATTCTATTCACCATTAACATTTCTTATATTTCTTTCACTTTCTTTTAATTACAATACCATAATTATTGGAAGGGGGAAAAAGTTTAATTTCGTCGACCTGTGTAATTAGTGTTCGACTGAAACAGGATTTTCAACCGAAACCGAAACTTAGACATATTAAACCAATATACTATACACACATGTAACTTGTGTTAAATAAAACAGAGAACTCATTATTGATTCTTCCTCTAAAACCACACGTAAATATGTTAAGCATCAACTGTTCCTCTTTGTATTGTATATTTGAAAATTTACACAAAAGAATAACATTTATCTTGATACTCGTAGTGGAAATTTTTTTGTGTGTTTTAAACTTTCTTCATTGCCCCGGCCCCGACGCCTCAGAATCTAACTCTGGGGTAATATCAAAGTGACAAGGAGAATCAATTGGGACAAGCACATTACAATATATAAAATACTAGCTGTACCCCATCGCGTTGCAATGTCTTAGGCTGGTCAAGCACTATTAAACATAGAGTGAACAACTCTCTCACGAAATTGTGTCCTTGCATATTTTGTCCAGTGTATATGTTTTGTACAACAAAATCGACGAAATTGTTGTTGGTATCCCTAGTTCCTGAGTTGTTGAATCTATATGTTTTATGGTTTTTTGTCTTGAAATGAAAAAGATTTTAATTGTAATCAATATTTTTCGTTGTTCCATTATTTGTATGTATATATAGATTGATTGGTTTGCCAACTCTAGAACACGCAATTTATAATTGTCCATGTGAGAAGCACTCCGTTTCTAACTGCAACACGCACAATTCTAAATTTTGGCCCTGTCCTTTGTTGATTGTAATTGCAAACGCCAATCTAATTGGGAATTGCAATCTCTTAAACCGAAATGGCTTATCAGCAGAAATCATTTGCATGCGGTTAATAGGAACGTCTTCACCTGTAAAACGTCCTAACATTATTGTTGCTCATATTACAAACTAAATAATTTTTTTAATCATAATGAGATGAACTACATATGGCGTTAAATTTTTAGGATAGTTTTTTTTTTTTTTTTTTTTTTTGTTAAACACATTATTAAAATTTATTTTTCTAAATACTTATTAGGTTAATAAAGACAAGTATCCTACAACACGATCCTAATCGACTGCTACATTGTGTCAAAATTTCAGAACAATCGGTGAAGTAGCTTGCGAATTCTGAGGTCATGAATATAAAATATACATATATGTATGTAGATAGAAAATTATTGAATAAGTTTCGGCCATGTTTACAATTATTCATTTAATAATTTGTATATATGATATGTAAATGACGATACACAAATTATATTTTGGTAATATGAATAATATATATCTCTCTCCCTCTCTGTTTGTGTATTCTTTAGAGTACATTAAGAGAATTTCTATTTGACATATCCAACAATTCTAATAACACCCTTACCACTTTCTGGGGCTGCAAGGTATCATTCTTAAGTCTTATAGTTATTTTGATATTGTACAACCAATTTTCAATGAAATCTATTCGAATCTAATTTGAAAGCCATGGATGTTAATTATAATCTTTATCGTAGCTGTATCACAATTTTTAAGAATGAAATTATATTTTTATATATTTATACACATAGAAAATTCCTTAGATTTTTCCAAGTAATGTGAGGATCGATCATTCAAACATTCACTTCACTGAAATTCTTGTTAGAAAAAAGTAAAATTTATTTGATGTTTTTTTTTTCTCTCGTTTAAAATTTATTTGTGAGACATTGGCTCAGTCATATATCGTGGGTATATATGTATGTATATATATGTACATATATATTTACTTAAATTTTTCCGTTCGTAATTTTCGGTAATTTTTTTTCGAGCTTAATTATTAATTTTTTTTTTTTTATTTCTTTAATTGGTTAATGTTTAGCTCATGAAAGTATTGAATATTATCAACATCATTATCATTATCATCTTATATCGTGATAATAATTAAGTACATCTAACTTTTTTTTTTTTTTGTAAACATCATCGATTTACACCAATTACACACAAATATTCATCTTTATAATTGCAATTTAATATATGAGTTTATATAGTTTTCTTTTTATATTTATTTAGTATGTTGTATGTATCAGTGTATATTCATGTATAAGATAATGTTGAAGACAAAAAAAATATATGTATGTGTATGTATATGTATGCAATTATGTACTCAAGTATTGTAGACAAATATCTTAGTATAAATGGTAACATCCAAAGGTTTTCTACAGTTTAAACCCAATCAAACAAATCAAGAAACTAAAACAAAAAAAATATTGGAAACTATAATAGAATAATCATTCCACTACATTTGATATACTACTTCTTACTCATATATGTATATAGTATATTAATGAAGGGGTTTCACATAAAATATTATATATGTATATACCATCAAAGTAAAATTCAGTACATTACATTAACAAATTCAATACTAATTAGTCATCATCAAGTATTACAAAGAAATAAGAAATAAAATTTTCTAACACCCTTCACACACACATTGTAATGTCATGTTACTCCATGTAAAGTTTCCTAGGAGTCTTTAAAAATTTAAAATTCATTTCTATAATTTATATCAATTACAAGTTAACACTTTAGTTCTATATAAATTCCATAAACTTCTCCTAAAGTGTATGGTATATGCAATGTGATATCGTTCAGTTACAAAGAAAGATAATGATTGAAAAATTCCACAGATGCTATGTGTTAATGGAAGTGGTCTAATCTGATTGATTTTACACAATTTTTTTTTTTTTAAGGTATCATCTAGACTGATCGAACTACTTTAAGGCCCCGGCCAGCAATAATATGTCGTTATTAGGTTGATTCTTATTTTTTTAATTATCAATTTGAAAGTTTACGCAGAGTTTTCATTCTGTTCTCCTTGTAAGATAATATAATATGATTTAATTAGAGTTCTACGATTCTTCTATTCTAGTGGGAGTCGAACCTGCAAATGCAGGGTTCCGTAGTAATTGTATATTTGCTATTTGATACAGTGTCCATACTATATTTTATCCCCTTTGAATATGAAAGAGATGACCATTAAAGAATGCAACTCAGTGCACCTTTGTTTCAATATATCGAATAAATGATCAAATCACACCCAGATGGCGCAAGTGATGAGGTTTGAGTAGTTGCAAAATATTACTTTTTTGTGTATCATATAATAAACACATTTCTTGTATGGGGACCCCTTTAATTTTTTAACTTTATTTTAATTTTATTATTTGTTATTATGTCATGACAATAGAAATAGACATTCTGAGAAAATTTCATCTGTGTATCTACTACGGTTCATGAGATACAACCGTAGTCGGATGGATGGACGGACAGCGGAAGCTTAGTAGCACACTTTGAGTACGGAACCCGAAAGAGCTGATCTGATTTGTGTGTGATGGATGTGGATAATCTTCGTTGCATCCGAAGTTAATGCGATTTTATTGTTTGAAATATTTATTAAATAACATAATTAAAATTAAATCGAATTCAATTTGTTCACAATTACAACATTTCATTTGTCATAAATTTTTGTGTCTTGTCCGTTTTATTTATTCATTTCTAAAACTGCATTTGACTTTTTTCAATTTTTGTGATTATTTATTTTGTTCTAATTTTTATTTATTTTTTTTTTTTCAATTTTTTTTTGTTTTTGTATAAATATAAATATAGAGATTTATTTTCTTTTTGCAGTTTTATGCTTTTGCTGTTGTTTCAAATGAAATCAGAAAATATTTAATTTTATTTTTATTTATTCAGTTAAATAAATAAATAATTTTATACATATGTATGGTTTTTGTATATTTTTTTTTTTTTTTTCGTGAAAAAAAAAAAAAACAAAATATGACTCATTTGGTGATCATTTCCTTAACTTGAGTATGGTTGGTTTGCTTTTTCTTTTCGTTTTTAACATACAGTTTTCAGTTACATATTTTTATTTATTTATATATTTGCTTCATTAAATTTTGGTTTTTAGATTTTTGTGTAATTTTTGTTGTTCGCCGTTTTTTTTTTTTTTTTTTGGTAATTTTTGCAATTCTCTTTCTTCCTTTCTTTCATTTTTTTTTTTTTTTTTTTTTTTTTTTGTTCCTTTCCTTGAACTAATTTCACTTTTTTTTTTTT
>JBANCV010000277.1:33159-51534 GCA_037040105.1 Amiota albilabris
CCCCAAGTTTTCTGACCTTTTTTGGGGGTTGGGGGGGGGGGGGAGGGGAAAGTTTTTTTCTTTTTTTTCTTTTTTTTTTTTTTTTTTTTTTTTTTTGGTTATTTCTATTGAATTAATTTCCATTTTTTTTTTTTTTTGTCTTATTCAATTCGATTATATTTTTTATTTTTATTATTTGTATTTTCTTTTATTTATATTTACTGAGTACATACATGATCTTCTGCCTTTTCAACTACAAGTATATTTTTTTAACCTTTGGCACTAAATATTTTTACTTTATGTGTATGCATAAAAAAATTTGTGTAATTTTTTATTTTTATTTCGTTTTTGTTTTTGTAAACATTTTTAATTTTCTCATTTCTGGTGTAATTTTTTTTTTTTTTTTTATAAAAAACTAAATGAACTTAGTTGAACGCGTTAATTGTTGTTATTTTCGTATGTTTTTGTATCTTTGAAATATATTTCTATCCATAATACAAATTACAACAATATAATTATTGTTTTTTTTTTTTTTTGAGTTTTTAATTTTTTCTAAAATTTTAAGGGACACGAAAAAAAAAACACACAATACACTTCAAACATTTTGATTTTGAAAGCAATAATAAAAGTTCATTCACTAAATTAATTTATTTAAAAAATTATTTAACTTGAATTGAATTCCATAATAACGTTCATTTTTTTATATAATTATTTTTTATATATGTGTATGTATGAATGCATATGATTATACCTATTTTTTGTTTTTAATATAAAAAAATTTCGTATGCCTAAAAATAATAATAATTTTTGAGCAAACTGCAAACGATCTATTTTAAATTCAGTTTTTCTTTTTCAATTTAAAAATTTTATAATTAGCACCCACTTCTAAATATTTTCTTATATAAATTAAATAACTAAATGTTTAAACAACTAAATATAAATTAAAATCATAATTTTTTATGTACTAAACATTCTTTTACATTTACCACCTACATATCGCACCCTAAACTATAAAAGGTCATTAAGTCAAAACAAAAAAAAAAAAAAAAAATATTTTTGAACACGATTTTAGAGTTAATGATGCAGAATTATTCCTTATATCATAATCTCCGCGTGAGAAGTGAATATTTCTTCTATAATTAGCCAATTTGTAAGTAAATTGAAAACTTTAAATTCAATTTTCTAGAAATGCTGTTTTTTGAGTTAATGATCTGATTTGTAGTTAGGCTGCGATATGTTTGTTGTTGGTATTTATCTATAGTGTGTTGTACAATTAAGTATATAGTATTAATACATATAATCTCCTTTTCATATGTATATGTACGTATGTATTATACATTCCAGTACCCTTTTTGATCAAAACCTTAAATAAGGAATTATACACAAAATACAATATATAACTTATGTATACAATAAGAAGATCTACTCTGAAGGAAATGTTTGTTAGTTGGTGTTCACTCTCAAAATTTGTTCACAAAATATATATGGTACAAATTGTTTAAATGAAATTCATCATCATGTTCGGACCAGGATTGATTACTTGCAACAACCGATCTATCATCATTTTTTTCATTAAAACATTATGAGTATATGTACATATGTATGAGACTATTTATCCCTTATCATATGTAATTCGTATTATAATCCCTTACATATGGTAAACACAGAGTACAGTCGCCTTTATTCGACTATAACTCGATTCAGTATCAGTTTGTATATTTGTATGTATAAATTATTTGTTTATATTACAATAATATATGTATGTAAAATTATATATTTATTTATTATATTTTTCACAAATTTATTCTTCTAGTCTTTCAGTGCATCTTTTTTTATGAATATTGAATCGAAACTTTACTCAATGTATTCATACTTCAACCGAAATCATGATCATCATCAATTATCAATCCCCATAGTTTCAGGTTTATAGTGTTAATTTTTTTACAATTCTTATGTTAGAGACTTTAGATGTCAGTGAAAAATACTATAACTAACCCATATTAAACAAAAATTATTATAAGGTTTTGATTAATGTGAGAGATATTAAACTTTCGTTCAAAACGAAGTTGCACACATTTCTTTTCGATATTTTTTATATTTTAACATTTAATGATAATTTTTTTTTTTTACTATAAATCTTGAATATTTACTTGTATTTATTTATACGATTGCAATGAATTGAATTTCCATTGAATTGTTCACCATTTAACATTTGAAGTATAAAAAAAAAAGTGGGTAACTTATCCTTGACCCTGACTAATTTTCATTCATTATTCTGCGATTTTAGATTTTTTTTTTCAAATTCTTATATGTCTTAATAAAACATTTAATAATGTTGTATATACCATGGTACTATACGTTTATACGTATATATATATATATATATATAATGCCGATAACCGCCTTAACACTAAATCAAACACTTACCAACACTATTATCATTGGCATGTGCTGACAACCCTGAAATGTAACTAACTGTCTAAATGACAACAAATGTTACATGAAATCGGAAACGGCAACTATTAAATATATAATATTATTAAGAAAAGGACAACTAAACGAAACAGAGAGAGAGAAAAAGAGAGGGAAAGTGAGAGAGTGAGAGAGAGAGAAAGAGAGACAATGATAGTGACAGGTAAAAAGTATTAACGTGATGATAATAATAATTTGAATAATTTGTTTTTTCATAGACATAGTAGACATAAAAAATATATATAGATTATGTTGCACATACATATATGCATGTTTATCTTTCGCTGTGCATAATATTTACTCATATATATATATATAAATATATGGCTTTGTAAGGTGAGCTTCAGCCAATCCAATGCTTGGAAAGCAACAAGCAATTATGCAACGCAATCTCTCAATCTAAAGCTGTGTTTAGGATTTAAAATTGGACTTGTGCCTGGTGCTGGGTGCGCTTAGTTCGTACTCATTCGTACTCAGATACAGTCTCTCTAGTTTTTGGTTTTTCGGTTATCCTATTGTGTGTAAAGTATTGACACTTATCTATCTACTGCTGGTGTTGCTATTGAGGTTTGAGCTAGTAGGACCGAGACTACTGCAAGTGCTACTGCTCAATTGCACTGAAGTTGATGTTGACAATTCCACGCGTTGACACTGGCGGCGCTCAACAATGACCGCCGCTGGCAGTGACTATTCAAGCGAGGGTCATACATTCATGGCATAATAAACAGATCCCTGAGCTGCGGCGGTGGTGGCACCACCAACTAAATTATTTTGCTGCTGTTGTTGTTGTTGTTGAGATGATGGTATCTGTTGTTGCTGAGGCTGTTGTTGTTGCAGCTGCTGCTGCTGCTGTTGCTGTTGTTGTTGCTGCTGCTGTTGCAGTTGCTGTTGTTGTTGCTGCTGCTGTAGCAGTTGCTGTTGTTGTTGCTGTTGCAGTTGCTGTTGTTGTTGTTGGCCAGCTGATGTTGGCGAAATCATATTCCCCGTACAGTCTGTATGTGAGACAGCAGCCGCTCCTTCAGGCACACCACGTTCACTGAAACCAGTAGGCATGCCTGCACCACCAGCTCCATCAGGTGCATATTGATAATGTTGTTGTTGCTGTTGCATAATTCGCTGAGCATGTGGATGTTGTCCATAATGCGTAGAAGTACCGCCACCAGCATGACCACGACCGGCAACAACATGCAACTGCATACCTGGCAATGCATATCCAATAGGTACACGTATGGTCTGTTGAGTTACCTAAAGAAAGAGAAAATGTTGCTGCTGGAATATGTCTTATGTAGATGAGCCAAGCATCTTTTCTTACCTGTT
The DNA here is from genome assembly GCA_037040105.1 of Amiota albilabris. Classification (NCBI taxonomy): domain Eukaryota; kingdom Metazoa; phylum Arthropoda; class Insecta; order Diptera; family Drosophilidae; genus Amiota; species Amiota albilabris. The sequence goes on from JBANCV010000277.1 coordinate 36,928, forward strand.
GATATTCAAGTATATTTTGACGTTGTATATGTGCAACCTTAGGATCCAAATTCGTGGTAGCGAATTGTGAATAGGTTTCAGCATTGTAAGGTATCAGGACCATGGTCTGATGATAGTTACGCAATGGGGGTGGTGACTCTGGGCGTCGTGTTGGTGAACGTGCATAGTGGGCGTAGTGTTGCTTCTGCTCAATGGACGTGATCTGGCTTTGGCAGTTTTGTGCGTACATCAGCGATTCTGCAGCATCTTGGCCGCCATGTTGAATCATTGTCTGACGGAACATAGCTCCCGCTGGTAACGTTTGATAGTAGGTCTGTTGTATCTGGGCGGCACCACTTTCGACTGGGAAGCGTTGCTGTTGTTCGGCACCGCTGCCACTGCCATCTGTAGCATAGAAGCTCCAGGTGCGTTGCTCTGTCTTTTGTTGGGCAATTGTATTGCCCTGAAGTTGTAATGTTTGTTGACTAGACATTTGTTGTTGTTGCTGCTGTTGCTGCTGTTGCTGCAACTTCTGTTGTTGTTGTTGCTGAGCTTGTGCCTGCTGCTGTTGTTGTTGCTGTTGCTGTTGCTGCTGCTGCTGCTGTTGAACGACATTTGGTATATTTTGGGGTGAGGGATTCTGTGATATTTGTGATTTAGGTTGATTTGGTATTGCATAACTCTTAATAACTTGTGGTACAGGCTAGAAAGATGAAATAGAAACCAATCATACTAATATATATAATATGTATGTGATTGAGGTTAGCACCTACCTGACTATTTACGACAGTCGGTATTTGTTGGGAAAGTTGTTCCTGCATTTGTTGCAAGATCTCATTTGTGGAACTGAATTTTGGCTTAATACCACGCACTGAGGGCCGCTTATTGAAGCCATAATCGTTTTGCTCGTCATCGTCGGAGCTTACGTTTGAGGTGTCGTTGGTATAGCGTTTCTTAATCTTTTCCGTGCGATTGGCTTCTTGCTGTGCAAAAGCAGCCAACTCATCTTGTTGTTCTTGACCTGGCGTTCCGGCAATAACATCGGGTGCCACTTTGCGCACTTCATCGCCAGTTCCACCGATTGCCATGCCACCTCCGGCTACATTGCCTGCCGCACATTGAGCTGCAATAGCAGCTGCAGCAGCCACCTGCCCATCGGCCATCATGCCCAAATTAAATTCGGCAAAATGAGCGTTTGCGGCACCGGAATGCCCATGGTGGCCATGACCACTATGGTGTGCGGCAGCCAATGTATAGTAGGAGGACAAATCGTCCTTGTTGCCTGCAACGCATGCAGTCAGTGGCGCCAGCGTAGAAAGGAACTGACGTTTTGGTTCGGTTTGCCGCGGTGGCGTTCGGTGTATTTGAGTATGAACAACAGGTACCTGAATACCCATACCGAGATCTGGTGCGGCTGGACAGCGGCATTCCTGCAACATAATTTCAATATTATTTATAATTATAAAAAAATGAATTTATGATGTCTCCACACTACTTACCTGTGGTATAATAACAATTGGATTCTCATCCAATTCATAAATTTTCTCCTGTTTTTTCTCGCGGTTGAAAATATCAGCAATCTTTTTGTAAGCCGATGAACCGCTGGATGAACTGGAGACTGAAGAGCTAGGAGAGAAACTTTTTTCACCATTGCCGTTTAGGAATTTCTGTGGATTCTCTTCGCCGGCAGGGCTATCACGATGTGCTAGATTTACGCACGCTCCATCATTACCATCTTTAGCTAAAACCGCAGCAGCTAACGCTTGATCATCATCGTTCCCGTCACGCGTTGCATCTTCATTGTCCTCATCGATGTCGCACGTTAATTGTTTGATCCGTTCCTCCAGGGAAATATCCGACTTAACAGCCTTTTTCCTACAATTGCTTTATATGTATATAACTCTGTGAACTTGCGGCCTTTTGGCCATCATTTAAACTCAGACTACTCACTTGATCAATGACCGACGCAATATATTTCGCTCCATACTTCGCCTCAGTGTATCCGAATCACCGCAGCTACCCGGCAAGTTTGTAACCAAACAGCCAGCTCTCTTTGATTCATCAAAAGCTCGTAAAGCTTCCGATGTTAAAACCGGCGCTTGATGTGATACACTCGGAAACAGTTGACGCACCGCAGAATTCGGACGAAGCGCATTATTAAAGAGTGTTGAATGCTTCTTAATTGGTATTAACTCGTTGATTTGATTCTCGCCATCATCCAAATCACCAGCAAGTGATTGATTCTCACCATCGGCACCGCTGGCACCATCTTCCGTAACAAATCGTACTGAACGCTTTGTAGTACCACTTTCATCTTCCGATGTTGTATTATTTTGATCATCAGACTAATCATGAATTGATTGATTGATTGTTAGAATGATTGCATCTCTTTTGTTATGACTATTTCACAATATATTTACCTGTGATATTGAGTCTTGTTTCCAAAGTTTACCACCCTTTAGTATGCCGCTGATTTGTGTGGGTGATGATTCCTTTGGTGGCAATGGTGGAGCCTTATGTTCATCATACTCATCGGTACTAGATGTACTAGTAGCGCCACCTCCTCCTCCTACTCCCACAAGGCCACCGATACCGCTCGATTTAGCTGGTAATGCTGGTGGAAGCATATCATTTGTACCACTAACCGGACCACCGGCACAATCCTCTGTGGCTTCACGTATTATGCGTCGCTCGGTCACTGTAGTCATAGTGGTAATAGTTTCAACAACAAATCTTTTATTCTTTTGCATTTGATTGGGCATTATTTTGTCCCTTTTATCTTTAACTGATATACATATTGTTATGTTTTTTTCGATCAATTCAGATCACATATATACAATGACAAACAACATATACAAGATTTTATGCAATAGCATTACAGTGTTTAAGTTGTTTGAGATTAGGTTGAGTACAGTTGAGTTTAGTTAAGTTAAGTTGTGGACGATAATTGGTTGGTTCATTAGTTGGTTTGTTGTAGTACATATCGATCGGCCGTTGATTATAGCAGAGCAACAACAAACATGTCCATATGTCATATTCATTCAAGTACAGTTGAGTTGTGTTGAATTGAATTAAGTTGTTTTCAATTGATTTCAATTATGAAGCATTACAAACGGGTTATTAGCATTGAACGAGTAGCCAATGACGATTAACGATTAGAGAAAGAGAAAAGTTATGTCGAGCGATAGAATGCATATGTATCTGGTATACGATATGGATGCCATATAACGTCAAAGCAAAATTTGAATGGTAAGTGACAAACAGGGAAATTATGCAAGAACATAAACCAAATTGGCAACAATAATAACAATATTATATACAAAACCAATATCTTTATACACAATTAAAAAAGGGAACAAATAACTCATTTAAGGATTCATGAAGAAATGACAAGAGGGTAAGTAGTGAAAGGCAACAAATGAACTATATCCAGTAGCGGTTCAAGGAAGATCACATCGATATTTTTTGCAAAAAATAGAACAATAAATATTGTATATAGGGTAATAGTGATATAATTCAATTTCGCTGGATTTCGATAAAGAATGTTTATCGAATGGATAGAATTAATTTATGATGGATTTCAAATATTGGAAAATTTTCGATAAATTGGATATGGTGAAATCCCATTACTGCTTCTCTCAAATTTCACGTAAATTCGTAGTTCATAGCATGGATTCTATAATCCATGAGAAATTCCGACCATCCACGAAATGAATTATAATATTTTTAAGTTTGTCTACTCCCTTATTTTCTTTTCTCGGCCAACATGTCAAGACATCAATCTGTGTTTATGGTAAATACCTCTTCAGTTATTGAGCTTCCAATTTGTAGTTTGTAGTTTTTTTTTTTATTAATATTGAAGCAAATATGGTATTGTTGATTGAATATGACAGGAAAAAATATCTGATTGGTATTGGAATAAGATACAGGAAATAATCGAAACCTTGAATCCACCACTAAACATGAAGCCCAGTGCTATTGATGCTTACAATGCTTACAATGTACATACATATTCGTATATAAATAAAAAGATGATAAATCCTTTTGTTTAGTTTTTGCATCATATGCATACATACTATCGTATCTATAAAGTATAATATTTTTGTATCAATGTTATGTACATGTGTACATGTGTACATGTGTGTGCTTAAAAAAGGAAGCAAAGATATATGCATTTTTTTATCAAATGTAATTAGTATGTGTGCAGGTGCATACGACTGTATAATATTTTCCAATTGGCATCACATAAATTTATATTTTATTTGATTTTATAATGCAATGTAAACAAATGAAGCGCATCAACTCAATCGGATTGTTCAATGAAATGGTTTTCAAATTTATGAAAAACAAAGGAACAAAGGATATGGACGCATATGTTTGCTCACAATAAATATTACGATATTGTAGTTTGCTATTTTTATCGTACTAACTACTATTGATTCTGGATTACACTATAGCGCAAAAAGAATTTTTTTTCATATTGAAAAAGAGATTTACTTTTAAAGGAGATCTAAGAAGTATAAAAATTTAATTTTTATTCTACTTAATAATAATAATAATTTTAAATGTTTCAATAAAACATTGCAATACAAACAATTTTGATTTGGCAAAAACAGACTACGGCGAAACATGTCATTTGTTTTACATTTAAAGGGAAACCATATCGAAGTATATATATGGAAAATTTCAATACAATAGCTTGATTTAGATCTTATTGCAAATTATATTAGTGGAGAAATCGGAAATAAGTTTTCGTATAAATTTGCATATTCAACGTTTTAATATGTAAAAAATTTTAGAGAAGTAGTTAAAGATAGGGACTTATAGCCATACTAACAGTGTGGGCCATTTATTGGTCCTTCCTATGAACGAATATGGATCGCTTCTTTTTGGAATAACACTTTGAAATATTAAAAACTTATTTTGAATGTGGGTCTTTCTTGTCCAAACGATGACCCAGATTTTGAAAGAAAATTTATGTTTTCTGACAAAGCGCATTTTCATCCGGCAGCTACGTAAACAAACAAAAATTGCTGAATTTGGGGAACGGAAAGTCCACATGTCGTTGTACAGAAGCCAAAGCATCCAGCTTGAGTCACTGTCACAGAAGGTCACTCCATGACTGTCAATGGTGAAAGCTAACGAGACATTATAACTGATTTTCTGTGGCAGGAATATGAAAATATCGATATCGATGAGCTATGGTTTTAACAAGAAGCCGCAAGTTGCCCAACAGCCGCTCGTAGCATCAACCTTCTACACACAACATTTAAGAACAATGTGATTAGTCGTTTTGACTATGCCAATTAGCCTGCTCGCAACTGCGATTTGACGCCGCTGGACTTTGTTCTTTGAGGCGCATTGAAAGATTAAGCTTATGCCGACATTCTCCAAACAATTGATCACTTAAAACAGAACAAAAACCTTGAAAATTGGTGTTCCAGGATGACATTTGAATGAAATCATTTTTCATACTTAATCGGATGAATCAATATATCAAATAAAGCGATATTCTTTGACCAAAACAAAATCGGACATATATCCTAACCTATGTTATAGTCAAGTAAAATTGACTTGTGAAGGTCGCGGTGTAGTGATGGGCATTATTATGTTATAACCAATGGATTTAGCGAGATACAAAACAAAAACCATTAACCATATAGTAAATAGTTTCCCTTAAGTGAATATAATAATATAAGCTATTGTACAGAGCTTTTCATTTGTGACTGCACAATTTCAAAATTCAACCGATCTGCGGTGGCAAACATTTTGGTTACCTTTAAACAGAGATGCGTGAACCGTCAATGGCAATATTTTTTCCATACAGGTAATAAAACAATCTGCCTCAGCTGCATTAATGCTATAACGTAATCGAAATTTGGTCAACAAAGGCTGAACGGAACGGGTATTTAAGTGATAAATTAATTATCATTATAAATGCAAACAACTTTTAGCTATCAGGTAAGTCAAGTCAGAAATGAAAGACCCTACTTAAAGATCCTTAGTCAATTATTTATACAAAAAAATTGAAATCATTACCTAGAGAAGATAAAATATTTGGTTTGTAGAATTAAATAACTTCGGATATTAAAAAAAGAAATTCTCAACTCTATTATGTATATCCGATATATGTATGTCAAATGAAAAATACATTATATTGAAAACCTTGCTCATAATTTGACTCTCAGTTGAATGAACAATGAAATCAGATTGATTGGTTTTTGAAATCAAACACTTTAACAATAAAGGCCTATTTAACGGTAATGATGTGAATATGTTCATTAACATGGATATGGATGAATATGGATTGCTTTTAAGTATTGCACAAATTTGTCTGATTATCTGTGAGTAAGCGTGTTTAAGCGTGATTAATTTTTTTTCTTTTAAGTTTTTGTTCTTAACTACAAATATATGCTGGATCTGCAGGTCTATATATAATACATGTAAGTATGTATATGTTAAATGTGTCCATGAGTATATACATAATGCATACGTTTAACGAAAGTGTCACAACTCGAAAAGCATTTTAAGTTTTGAATTTACTCAGAAATTGGCGAATTATAAAAGAAATATACTCTTCTCACTGAGCAAATGTAAGCTATTAACATGATATAACGCATAATTTGAGTTGTGACACTTCATTCAAACGTGTGCTATATATGCAAGTGATTGTATGATTTATAATTTTTAACTAATTTATTATTGGACTATAGATTAGTTAAGCAAATACTTTAGGTTCTCTATAGTACCTGCTGATGGTTTGTATTGCGATTGTAAAACATATTTTGGTCGTTCCTCGCCGGCAATAATCTCCTTCTGGGTTATGCGTCTCTCTGGGGAACTGGTGTGCAATGGCAATAGTGCAACAGCGGTAGGCGGCACATTTACAACGCCAAGTGATGCAACATTAAGTTCCTCCTGACATTGGGGTGAGGTGCATTCTGTGAATTAATGAAGCAATTAAGTGATTAAGTGAATAAAAGAGTGTACAGAAAAATGTGTACATAGTCTTCACAAGTGTAAACAAATTGCAAATTGTCTGACGATTACTTATAACGAATATCACTACAATATGTCGTGCTGATGTTATGCTGAATGATCTTCTCCGCATTTTTAAAATTTTTCAAATTGCAATTGAAACATAGTGAAGAACTCATGAAAACTTAGGCAAGACTCTCACATGATTATGATGAAAAAATCAATGGAATTTTAAGAAGGGACACAATTTGTAATATTGTTATTATTCATTGAAATCAAAATTAATGTTTATTCCTTGTCTTGAGGTCTCTTTAAAAGTTTCTTATATTATTAGTTGCATTCAAAATGAATTTGAATTTGCATTTTTTATATCGTAAATTCTTTTTAATAATAAAATTAAACGGAAATACGCATGAAGGATTCGCTGTTGTTGTTATTTCCTATTTATGAAAAATCTAGAATTTGGGGAAATAACAAATGAGCTTGGGCTTGGTACTACGCTTCGTTACGCAACACAATTATCAATGAATATGACTGAGTCCCTGGCTAACTGATAAATTATATCTTGTGCCTTCTGATTGTTTATGTTTATTTTTTTTTTTTTTTTTTTTTTTTTTTTTGATGAATACTCAATAAACCGTGACACTCCTAGTACTCATGGCTTTGATGATGGTAGTGATGTCGGAATATTGCCATCTTGACCCCAAAAATACCATTTGGTTTCAGAAAAGCCAAGCCCAACCCGAATACTTGTTAATTCTCATATATTCCTGTTGTTGGTGGTTAAAATTATGGAGATTTTTGTTTGTTTTCGAAACCGTGCTTTTGTTGTCTTCACAATAACATTGTCACGTCACTTTGTCAATGCTAAATTCATTCGACTTATAAGCTATGCCCTAACTGAAGTTAATTCAATTGGTTTCCAATAGTTTACCATGTCAATTAATTTTCAATAATTTATTTGCACAAATTTATCAACAATGCGGGTAACATATGTTTACTCCTCAAATATTCGATTTGATTCGAGTTTGTATTATGCCTAAAATGGACTTTCAATAATTTCTTGAATCAATGATAATTTAACTCGAATATTGTAATCGAAGAACTAATTTATGGTCTTTAATAAGAAATATCGAGACACTCATTATTATACACATCTGATATTTTGTTGCCTTACAACAAGTATATATGTACATACAATAATAAATATTATGTTGCATTCAAACAACTATGATGCATTGAAATTTTATTTAACAAACAATTTCAAAGCAATTAAAATGTGGAATGCCAGGGAAAAAACTTAATAACAACAAAATGAAGTTAAAAGTATTTTTAATAAGCAAAGACTCAAATTGGCTGCGGTTGCGGCTTCCAATTTTGCCCGAAGCATTTCTTATATTAGATGCTAATAAAGTTCAGAGAAAATAATTAAACAAGTCAAAGACCAAACAAAAAAATTGGTCTCATTTCATAATAAATTCGCTTAATACACAAATTGTTAACATTCTTCAAACTCTTTCAAAATGATTTACCTTTTATAATATATCGAAATTTTAATGTTGTGATATGTAAATGGATAACCTTAAATCGTGCTACTTAAAACTATTCTACAAAGTTTTGAAGTCCTTTGAAATCATAAACTCTATAATGAACCAGAAAGAAATATAAATCTCAATATTCAATTAATATGAAGATTATGTAACCGAGAAATCAAAAACTTAGAATTTATTTTACATATATATGGTATGGTATATCTTTCTATCATTTAAAAGTATGAGACTAAGGTGCCACACTATAGTATTATATAAAAAGTGAGAAGTGTATTAAAAGAATAGTGATGGAGAGATGTTGCAAAGTAACGATGGCACAAAGTGGCGTAGGGAATTGAATGAGTAAATTGAAAAAGCACGATATAGCGACTAATTGCATTGCGTTCATGACGGGAAGCAACAAAACGACTTCCCACCCATTATAAGACCCATGAGACACTCTGCTACCACCCAAGTTGTCTTCATCATCAACATCAACATCGCCAGCTTCATCATCATCGTTATCGTTGCCGTAGTCATCGTCAGAGTTGTTAAAGAACATGATGACTCTTTTGAACTTAAAATACACTTGCGCCAACTATGCTAATTAAAAGGAACCTACAGTGCTATGTAGTTTTATGAGTGTTTGAAGGAAGGAATGTGTATAAATTCTGTATGTTCATGTGTATGTATAGTATCGGTGTGGAGCTCACCTGCATCCTGCATCTGTTTGGCGGCACATTCAGCACACTCAGCGCATTCCGTGCAAACGCCCTGAAGGTCTTCATCCGGCGAATGCGGCTGTTGTGACGATGATGACGGCTGTGATATTACAACCGCCTGTTGTCCCTGTTGCAGATGATGTTGCTGTTGTGGCTGCTGCTGTTGTTGTTGACCTGACTGTGCCTGTTGTTGTTGCTGAAGATGTTGCTGTTGTTGCTGCTGCTTCTGTTGCTGATGATGTTGAGTAAGGGCCGCACTGCCCACTGGTGGTGGCGGTGGTGGTATTTGGCTGTTATTACGAGCTGCCAACATTGCGGCACGCTGCTGCTGCAATCGCTGGATAACTTGTAGTTGCTGGATGTGTTGAGCCCCAAAGATATGCCCACTTAGTGCGCCACCGAGCGTATTCTTTAAGCTGTTATCCTTATAGCCATCGGGCGGACTTAATGCAGCATCGTCGACAAATTCAATTGGCGGCTGGAATTTAGGACTCTATAGAATGGAAAGAATAAGAAGAAAAAATTATTGTTTTTTTCTAACAGAATTTTAATATTTTTTATTAAATACGACACACATTTTCATAGTCATATGTGTGATAGGATAAGTTGAGACCTGAGTAGAACAAAACCCCTATGAAAGTCTCATGTATTGTGCACACATGATATAAAAATGGATATTTGTACTGGAGCTGGAGTCTATGGGAAGAGCCCAAGGAGACATTTATCTAACAGTATGGATCAAGCAGTCTACAGGGTTAGACGATTGAACTGTTAATGAAAATAATAAAAATTTTAGAATCCTTGCACTTTGGCTCGATGTGGCCACCTTTTTCTTTCACTATGGCCTTCAAAAGGTTAAACAATAAGTTGCATGATGAACGAATATGATCTTGCGGTATTTTAGCCCATTTCCGTACAACGGTTTTCTACAGCGCATCCATACTGGCATATTTTTTAGTCCTTACCTTGCTCTGCAAAATGGCTCAGATGGAATAGTCTATGGGATTTACATCTGGCGAATTCGAGAGCCATTGTGTGGACGAAATGAAGTGTGGAACATGGTTTTTTGAACCATTGTCGCATTGAATTTGACAGCAGGCTCGATGAAAACGATTGCACAGCAGCGGTCACAACTGGCTATACCAGTACTTGAGATGGAAAATTACTTCAGGCGTTCGTATGCTTAAATTTTTTTTTTTTTTCGCTCACCACCATAGCGTTTGCCAATGCTGCCTGTATTATTATAAGAATTTATACCTGATTTCACGAACAATAGCTGGTTGTGATTTTCCACTCAAATATAACGCAATCACACTGTTACGTTTGAATTCCATTTTGAATAACTTTTGTTCTATAAAACTTAGACGCAAATGCTTATGGTAGCTTATAAACAATGTAAATAACTGTCATTGGTATAAATTTGACATAGTTGAGCATATCGCGTTGCCAAATATACTGGTTTGAAGTTGGAATCACCGCTTTTGAAGTCATAAAAATTCCTACTACTCCTAAAATGACTAACAACAAATAACAGAGTTATTTGATGTAAATGCCAGTTGATAGTTTGTAAATAAGGAATTGTCCTTCTTGGGCCAATATTGCATTAAAACAAGAAAAGTTAGATTAAAGGTCTGAGGCAAAAGAATTCTAGAGATACAGAGGCTGCTTTAGATAGTTTAATCTGAGGTTAGCGCTTATTACAATAGACCCAACTGAAGCCACAATAAAAAGATGGAATGTGGATTTCATAACACTGCATTTATTTGGTTTAAACAACAAATAAAAAACCGGAAAGAAGGGTATCTTCGATTATGCCGCAGTCCTAGAAAAAGTTTTTTGTATGGGAGTTCTACGACCCAGTAATCCTAGGATCATGAAATTTACATGGTTAATGAATATGAATCAGAAACTTATTGTGTTCAAATTCAAGGTGATAGCATAAAAACAAAAAAAGTTTTTCTAATAAGAACATGAATTTGAGTAGATGGCTTGTATAGGAGGTACCCCTACTGATAGACCGATGGTCTGGAAATTTGACTAGCTAATAGTGTATATGGATCAAACATTTCTAGCTTTCAAATTTCATTTCGATAGCACAAAAAAAAAAGTTTTTCTGCTAAGAACGTTAATTTAAATGGGGGTTTGTATGGGAGGAACCCCTCCTGGTAGTCCTAGGATCATGAAATTCACATGGTTGGTGGATATGGACCACAAACTTATAATGTACAAATTTCCAGTTATAAATAATAATTTTTCTAATAATAACATTAATTTGACGTTGGGGTTTGTATGAAGGGTACTCTTCCCAGTGGTCCGATTCGGCTCGTACCGACAAATGATTTGTCCGAGATAAAACGAAAGTTATGTACATAATTTCAGCTCTCTAGCTCAAAAACTGAGGGACTAGTTCGCGTACAGACGGACAGACGGACATGGCTAAATCAACTCGTCTCATCGAGCTGATCACAAATATATATATATTTTATGTGGTCTGCGATGTTTCCTTCTGTGTGTTACAAACTTCATGATAAACTTATAATACTATTCACTGCAGTGAAAAGTATAATAATTGTAATAATAAGAATAAGAAAAAAATATAGGAATTTGTATGATTTGTCTCTCGTGTGGGCGCGGACTTATTCAACTCTGTTTATAAGCTGTATGCTACAAATATGTATATATGTATGTACTATATGTACTATATATTCTTTTCATTTTGGCATATTCCTCCCATTTACAGATGCATCCATACTAGTTATGTGTGGGTTTGCATACAGGGTGCGCCATCTCAGTTCTCGACACTTTCATTACTAAATGTATCCGCAACAACTTGAAATACCAGAATAATATTAAGGAGCGTAAAAAATATCATAAAATTCATCATTTGTACATATTTATCTCTTGAAACCGGACCAACGCACAGACATAATAAGATTATATTATAAAAATATGTATGACGGATGAGTATCGAAGGACATTTGTCATTTTTTGGTCCATCAACAAAATATTTATCGAGATATACACAAATGTTCATGTGGTTATAATACAATAAGTTCCATTAGTGTCGATTACTAAGTGGCGCACCCTGTATGTGTGCCAAGAAAACTTTTCCAGTACTAGTATAGTTATCGCCATTTCCTGTTTTCTTTTTATTTCACTTTTTTTTATTTTCATGCATTCATTAAGTCATGCATTCATTCTTCTATTCATTCATTCTTTCAGGATATATTTATGATTATGCAATACAAAACATGACTCTTTCCGTATTTCTACTTGTTTGTTTGTCTGTCTCGTAGTCCAAAATTTTGTCGTTTTGTCTGATGTTTTCTCTCGCTTTTGATTTGTCTCTTTATATTGTGTGAATTTCAACACATAATACATGTGCGAGGGTGGATTCAAAACTATCTGACTCTCTAACTTTGCAGACGATATTGTATATAATTTTTTAACTTTATTAATAAATAGATGTAACATTGATGATGATTGAAAAATCCAATCAAAATAAATCAAAATAAGTATTTATTATAAATATAAGAGTTATACACTCTCAAAATAAAATCTGCCTAACAACACAGATCGACAGTAGAAAAAAATTCTTATGCCAAATAATTCGCTTTGATGATTGATCACATTGACTTAATAATAAAAAAAATATACTACCAAAATTTGAATTGTCTTGCTATGGATAATCCTTAACTATACTATAAAGAGGGGAATACAATCACCAAAAGTTTTATTTATTATTTCAATCCAAAACTCAAAGGAAATATTTTTTGATGTCATCACTTTTGAAATCACCCGTGTATATATATAGCAAACAGATTTTATTGTATGTAATGCAGTAGTGATGATGATTGGTATTATTTTCTCCATTGGTGCATCAATAATCAGTCAAATGCATTAAGCCAAGAATATTTTGAAGTCAAAAAGCTTGATTTCTATACTAAGAACAAATGAAGGTTATTACATTATTATTGTCTCCATTAATTGAAACTTTTATGCAATAAGGAAAAGTGAGTATAAGAAATACATTTTTATTAATTTCTTAAAATGACAATCGTAAAACAAGAGATTTAAATTTATAAATTTCTTTAATCCACTATTCTCTAATGCTATGGGGGCACCATAGTTTATAAAAAATTCTAAATTGCATCACGATAAGAGAATGCCAACTCTTGAGCAAATCAACTTCTTTAGCAGACATTATAAAGATAGACTGCTGCAACATTCCAACCCCCTAGCAAGGTCCCTAATTCACAACAGAACTGCGCATCAGCTAAATCGACTTCACCCTACCGACCACCACAAAATAAGTTCGTAAAATACCTTACAAATCACTTTCTTCTAAACACACGTGACTATGCTCAAAATTGACGATACATGTGTTACAAAACATCCTCGTTGCATTAACGTTTGTATAAAATTAAAAAAGTTTGTATTCGAGTATGTCGAAGCTGTAATGCTTTTCACGCATCCCCTAGAAAACGTTTTTATTTATGCTCCTGTGATTAAGCATGTCAGTTTTCTGCTATTCATGCTTCAAAAGTTTCTTAATTTCTTAGCTGTGGAGCTTACATTTTTTACATAACATACATACATATAAATATATTAGTAATACAGTTTCCGATGAAAAATGTGAACCCCTCACAATACATATTCACATAAGCATTGTACAAATTTCTATTTCTATTGAACAAAAACGAATAAGGTAATAAAGCTGGTGAACCGAAATTAATGTATTATCTTCAATCAGATTTTTACATTTTTATTTATCCTGTATACTCTCAAAACACAAAATACTCGTATATTTTATTTAAAATCTTTATAAGGCATATGGTCATCATTGATCATTCTTAATGGTTATATGTACCATAGATGAATTCTATATAAATTCGAACTTAAAGAACTCTGTGCCTTTTAATGAATACCAATTATTATTAGTAGTCTTCACATGATGAAATAATGTTTTAATAATAATAAAAAAAAAAAAAAAATTATTGTTATTGTTTTTTTTTTTTTTTTTTTTTTTTTGTGTCAAAGTTGAATTTCATTTTGAAAAGTATTAACCATATGTATAAAGTATTATATGCATTCAATAATTGCAATACTATGTAGTAACAGTAAAAACAGTTTCACTTTGTTGTCAATTTCAATTAAGGTTTTCAATCAATAAAACAAAATGCTACCAGCAGCAATTACTGACTGCCAAAGGACATGTGCATCATGTTCTTCGCTCCATATACCATAATTTTATATACATATGTGTAATAGCATTTTTTTTTTTTTTTTTTTTTTTTTTTTTTTTTTCCCGCGCACACCCCCAAAAGGCATTCTACTTCCGAGGAACCCTCTCACCCATGTGAGTGTCTCTTTGTTCCTCTATTTCCTTCCCCGAAAAC
>JBANCV010000278.1:0-51484 GCA_037040105.1 Amiota albilabris
TTTCATTCCAAACTATTTTGTAGTTTTTTTTCTTTTTGAAAAGTTCGGAAACTTTTGACACACACCTTGTATATTTCTGATCAGCTCGATGAGACGAGTTAATTAGGCTATATCCATCTGTTCGTCTGTACGCGAATTAGTCCCTCAGTTTTTGAGCTAGAAAGCGGAAATTTTGTACATAGGTTTCATTTTACCTCGGACAAATTGCCGGAACGAGCCGAATCGGATTATTGTCAGGAATACCCCCATACAAACCCCTAGGTCAAATTAATGTTCTTATTAGAAAAACTTTTTTATTTCTGCTTCCATCGAACTGAAATTCGGACATTATGAGATTCTGGTCCAAGCACATAAACCATAAAAATTCCATGATCCTAGGGAAAAACTTTTTTGTTTTTTGCACTATCGAAATGAATTTTGAAATATAGAAATGTTTGACCCATACATTAGCCACTAAAATTTCAAAACCTTCGGACTATCAGAAGGGGAACCTCCCTTACAAGTCCTCTACTCAAATTCATGTTCTGAGGGTTTTGTTTTTTTTTTTTTTTTTTCTGATTCATATTCACTAACCATGTAAATTTCAAGATCCTAGGATCACTGGATCGTATAACTCCCAAATAAAAAACGTTGGGCTGCGTGAAGAGTATAGTCGAAGATATCCTTCTTTCTGGTTTTCTAATGTAAAAAGGGATTTCTTTATGTGTTTAGGCCATTTTTGCCTAAGCAATAAGAAGTGGGAAAATACAGGTCTCAAATTATCTAATTCCGCACCTTATTAATTCGTATCTTGTTTGTGCTTTATTATTTAATGTTACATATAAAATAACGTTTCTCGTCTTTTGTGTTACATGTTGCCAGTCCGTTTGGCGTCTTATGTGTTGTGCTCTCTAATTACGTTAATCTTTGAAATTGTTTAATTTTAAATTCTTCTGTTCTAATTAGTAATAGGCTGCGCTGCTTTTCTATGAGGCTTAAGTTCCAGATTAAATTGACTTCACTTGCATATGTTTGTTGTCACAAATTATTAAATGGTTACCAGAAGACTGACTAATCAAATGGCTGTGTTTTCTCTCAGCGTCTGATGTCTCGACAGTTTTGCCTAGGTGGAAAAATTTTCATACAAGCGATGTGCAATTTTGGAATACATAATTGTGTATGTCAAAATACATATGTATGCATACAGACATATCGCACCCTAACTACAAAAAGTCATCAACTCATAAAACAGCATTTCGGAAAAAATTGCTTTTAAAGTTTTCAATTTACTTACAAATTGGCTAATTATAGAAGCAATATTCTTTCCTCACGCGGAGAGTATGTAGGCTATTAATATGAAATTTTTAAACAGTATAAACATGGTATAACGAATAATTCTGCATCATTCACTCAAAAATCTTGGTATATCCACATGTATCCTTATCCTTCAAATCATATTTCCATCATTATTATCTTGGACACTGCTGTTGTTGCTGTTGGTACTGTCAAAGCCAGCAAGGAATCCGCTATAACAGTGTTAGTACGTTAATAGGTACACAAACGGGTAAAACAGGTATTTCTTAGTGATGCTACGTACTCAATGTAGATTTCGTTCTTATTGTTTTTGTTAAATTGAAGTTATTTAAGTATTATTTTAGCGAAAAATAGCAGAAACAACCAACCAACCAACCTACTTCATAATGGTCAATGGCAATTAAGCATAGATAGATAAAATTATTTAATGAGAGATGCACATTAAAGTTATTTACAGCATAATGCATAGTAAATACACATTGCAACAATAAAACCAAAAAGTAAACTGAAAACGGAATATACGCAAAAACTAAACTAAAGAAAAGTGCTTATGCACATATGTATGTACTTATGTAGAGACCTGCACAAATTCATTCATATGCCGTTTCGAATGCATGCATTCATATGTTAGAAATTACTCGTATATTACCTGTTAATTTCATATTTTAAAACTCTTCACGGGAGTGAATAGTAGTATAAGTTTGTCATGAAGCTTGTAACACACAGAAGGAGACATCGCAGACCACATAAAATATATACATTCTTGATCAGTGCGAGGTGACGAATTGATCTAGTCATGTCCGTCTGTCTATATGTATGCAAACTTTACCCTCAGTTCTGAGCCAGAGAGCTTGTAAAGCTTTCTTTTTACCATACGAAGCACATATGTCGGAATTAGCCGAATCGGACTAAAAGGACGGGTCCTTAATACAAATCCCAAGCTGAAATTAATATTCTTATTAGAAAAACTTCTTTATTTATTGTTCGATCGATCTGCACATTATGAGTTACTGGTCCTATCCACCAACCATGTAAATTTGATGATCCTAGGGCTACCTCCCATACAAACCCACATTAAATGACAAACTTATAAAGAGTAATTGTACAATAAAGTGCCACTCAAACTGTGTTCTTTTTTGATACTCAAATTGTAACAGACAGCAGATGCGTGAAGAGTATAACATAGTCGGCATAGTCGAAGATGCCCTTCTTTCTGTTTTTTGTTAATTTTTTGTTACATATAAAAATATTCTAAATTCGCATATTACTTATCATCAAAACATGATTTGTAATTATCATATATAGCGCAGTAGAGAGCTCGTTGTAGAGACAGTCTATAAGTGTATTTATAAATAATATAGTTTGTTTCTTTTTCTGTCCTAATATTACATTAATCATATCTAAATAAAAAACAAAAACCCCACTTCGATTAAATTTTAATTTTTAACGTTGTGGTCGCTGCTAATAATAGTGAAATCCAAGTAGTCCCTGCTCAAAATAAGGTTGCGCACATAGAATGCTCGTAGGTATGATCCTACAATGGTACAATGAGCACAATTTGTCAATATTGCAGTGCTTTGAGGTTTCAATTTGAGCATACAGAATTATGTTGTGCAAACGGAAAGGTCAAATTACCACAACTGACAACGCCACCTGAACTAATGAATTCATTACTTTCATTCATTGACTTTCCTCTATCAAAGCATTTCTTGCGGAACATTCAAAATTACAAGAGTGACAAATGACATTATTTGGTGCAAATATAATTGTGGAACGGGGTTTCAATCCAACTTTTAAGGTATCTTTTTCTTCTGTAACACAGAACATAAACATTCTTTCCAATATGAAAATTCTATTGAGGCTTATATATGAATTTCTATATTAAAGATTTAAGGACAAATGCACCATCTCGCAGGAGATTTGTTGCCATAAGTTGATGGTGAATAAAACTTTCTTAAAATATATTTCCTCGGAAATTCTGTAGCTGAATCAATCGTGCAATTAGGTGGGAGATCATCGTGCAACTACAACAACTCTTGCATTCTAACAATCAATTGGTTCAAATGTTTATTTATGCCGGGCTCTAAAATATACACATATAGGAAAAAAAAACTTTGGAATTATCTAGACAAGGTTATGGAAGGTAAGCCAAGGCTGCCAAGACATTCCCACAACTAAAGAACATAAAAAAGAAAAAAGAGAATTGTAAAAGAAAAAAAAGGAAGATGGGACTTAAGTAGAAGCAAAACATTTCCAACACATAGATATGTACTTATGTATAACACAGTCACGTAAAGAAATACATGTGTACTACGCTAGAGACCATCATGAATGCATTCATATGCCATTTTGAATACAAGCATGCAAGTCTCTAATACATGGGAACATATAAGAGATATATAGGAAACGATTCACACTTCCGACTCATGTACTCATGAATGTATTTTCAAATTTAATGTACTCTATCTTCATTGTATAACATACAATGAAACAATCCTACACCTTTGAAAATTGCATTAGATTACAACTTTTTGTTATATTCACTCTAACTGATTTCTATAAGTACTGTTCATTCACACGCGGAACCTTCAAAATGAACCGATGAATATATTAAACTGAGCTGGCGCATAAATCAATTACTTATGTATATGGAAAAGAAAAAATAAAAAAAGAACAAATGAAATTAAAATATATTTTTTTGGAAAATGTAAGTATTATTTTTGCAGATAATTGATTAATATGAAATGGTATATAGGTATGTGAAGTGTTAAAAAAAAAGCTGCAAAATAATATTTGCCATCAAATCATTCATAATACGTGGAACATGTGAATCGGAACACCATTCACATCATAGAGACGAAATGCAACATTCACATTCAGAATATAGCGAAAGTTGCTTTCATTTCAGAATGAATTATTCATGTGCCTTTAAGAAAGCATTCCAGGACATCTCTAGAACATATGAAAAAGAATGATACATAAATGCATTCAAAACGGCATATAAAAATGTACATGGAAGATTGTTTTCATTCGTATTGACTTCAAAAGAGAACAGAACAACATGCAGTACTTTTCAGAGTGAATGCATACTTTCAAGTCTCTAGTACATATGTATGCATGGATTAGAGACGTGCATGAATGCTTTCATATGCCGTTTTGAATTCATTCACACTGTAGACGTTCGCAGTAGGAGTACATTCCTACAAATGTGAATGCCTGCAGTGTGCATGTGCAGGTTATCTTCGGCTATGGCGAAGCTGTAAACTCTTCACGCATAGAAAGCGTTTTAAGCTACGCTCTTGTCATTGAGCACACAGAAATATTACAATATTGATTTGACTTCTGTTTAAAGTAGAGTCAGTAAACATACTATGTTCCAACATTATGACCGCAATATTTGTATGGAAGATATGCGTTCGAGTAATCCAAATTAAAGAAATTTACATGGTTGATGAACATGGGTCTACACTTATAGTACCCAAATTTCAGTTCGATAACATAAAAAAAAGATTTCCTAATAGGAACTTGAATTTGAATTTGGATTTGTATGGGAGGTACTCCCCTAGCAGTCCGATTCGGCTAATTCCAACAAATGTGTAGCGTAAAAGACTGCAAAATTTCAGCTCTCTAACTCAAAGAATGCGGGATTAGTAAAAATAGTTATAAATTATAGAAAACTATTGATAAATGAACTATAAGCTAGTTTTCAGTACACAAGATAAAATAAACAACTAAATAAATTGATAAATGAATTGAATAATTAAGAATAATTTGGTACAAAATAGTTTAAGTTATTTATGTTATTTATTTCTGGGGAAATCCTAACATTGAACGATCTGCTATATTGCTAAAACGGGACAGTTGGGTATAGTAAATGTGAGAGTTTCGAAAGGATGTGTAAGCAAATAATTTTAAATACAATGTATATACTTTTGTCTTTTTTTTTTTTTTTTTTTTTTTGAAATATGATCGTATCTAGGCAGACGGCAAGTACCCAAGCTAAAATATAGTTTCTTTAAATACTTGTAAACTTCAAAATTGTAAAAAATTTGTAAAAATTAAAAATAAAGAAACTACTCCTACTACGTTGATCTAGTCCGTCTGTATGTTGCAGTAGGAGTAGTTTCTTTATTTTTAATTTCATCTCGTCGCGCTGATCAAGAATGTATATATTTTATGGGGTCTGCGATGTCTCCTTCTTTCTGTTACAAACTTCATAACAAACTAATAGTACTATTCATTGCGTGAAGAGTATAACAATATACACACAAGCTCACACAAAGACGCACAGATGCAAGGGAAAAACACTTTGGGTTCAAACAGCGACAATAAATGTGCGCACTCATGCACTATTTCCACCTGCAAAAGCAAAGGCAACGAAGAAGTGAAGTCAACTTAATTGAAGCAATGTATTAGAGAACTGCACACTAGAGACATTCACTAATACATTCATAACCAGTTTCAAATGCATTCATATGTAGGACATTACACGTATCTTTCCGGCATGAATATATTCAATACGTCATATAAATGTACCCGAGCAGGTCTCCACTGCACACATTGCAAATGGACTCATGCAAGTCTCTACACATAGATATATATGTATACATATATCACACTTAAAAATATGCTTTAGAATTCTTTGAACGGAACTAACTAAGGTCGTTGCATGTAGAGGAACACATAAGCAAAAATAAAAAATAACAATAGTCAGATAGGATAAGAGGGAGCGAGAATGAAAAAAGTATGTATGTATTTGGAAATGAAAATAGAAAAACATTGATATCAAGAGAAGACAAAAGTACACCTGGCCCTCGTTCTAACGCGGTAGGATTGCAGCATCAAAGACCAAACATCGATGTTGTCGACACCTGAGTTTAGAGTATTTTTTTTAATTTTAACTTGCTCTCAAAATTGAATTAAAAAACAAGTAAACCAAAACATCCAATTTAAAGTGTTATCGTACTTATTATTCTAAATTAATTACACCAAAAAATTCATTATAAAAAAAATTAAAATCTGTAAAACCAAAAACCAAATTTAAACAATATTTTTTATGTGTCGAATCCACAGATCTACTTTCCCTTTGAACGTAGAAAACGCAGTGAATATTCACGGCTTCCTAAAATGTGGTTTCTCTTCTTCCGAGGTTATAATATTGCCAGCTTGTGCGAAAAAAAACACTTCAAAAAGTACAGACGTTGCGACAACGCATAGCTGTTTTCTGGCAAGTGCGTTTAACTTGGAGTATAGTCGGAAAGTGTCTTTCCACACTAAAATTGGATTTTCATTTATGCAGCTGCATGGAGAGTGGAGATATTGATTTACCTCAACATCTACTTTACCTGCGGTGAACTCATCGTGTTTTCTTTTTTTCCGTAAAACCCAGGTCATGACGATTTTCTCTTGGTAACGACTCCACAAGGAAAATTCTTGAATAAGACATTACTCATATTTATCTGAAGCTGGTTGAGATGCTTACTGTAATATTGAAGAAACTCGTCGTATAAGCGAGGCTGTTACTATATGGTCACCAAAATGAAATCTTTGAACCACGGATCCAAAAACGTGCATCTTGCTAGAAGGAGCATGCCTTCTTCAATTTCATTGAATCGCCTTTCCCACTGCTCCAATAATTTGTTGTTTTTTTTTTTATTCTTTTCCAACGTTACTTGTGGTTGTCATTTTTGAAATTACAAACAGAAGATTTTTGTCAAAGGAATTATCATGTTTGCAGATATGTATTTCTCCCCCGATAACTGTCTCGTAGACTCAAATTACCCATAACTTTGAATATGAATATGGGACGAGAAAGTATCTAGTACATGGGAGCTACAGTTTTCATTTAATGCTTAAATCTTTCTTTTCAACCTTTTGTAGAAGTCGTTATCGCGACATATCATGTACAAAATGTTGCAGTTACTTCACCCCTCTCACTATGAAACTTGTGTTCTGTGCATGTCTTCAAATTTTCCTTGATTTTGAACAGATCCACTCACTGAAGAATTAACAACATGGTGCTTTGTCCATATTATTAAAGTTAAGTAAATTTGTTGCGTGCCATACCGACGCTTTGCTTTATTTCTCCCTTCTACTTACCCAGCTATGTTTATTTTACATAGCTGTGTTTAATTGCATAGCTCATTACACGCTTTTGTCACTAGGATTAAATTCGTTATTCTAAGTTTTTGCAATGAAACGTCTATTACGTATAAAAAACTAATGAAATTATCACAAATCATGTACGAACGATCATTTTTATTTTCAAATAATTGCATTCTTTATAATACTTCCTAAATATTGCGAGATAACCAATTTTCAGTGCCGGTAATAATATGTTTCCTTTCCCCTTTTTAATTTAACTTTTTCTTGAACAGCATTCTTATCTAACACGCTGCGATGTAATAATGATTCAGAAATCAGCATTCTCGTTGTTTCCCGTGCCTCATAACATCGTTTAAAGATATTTTCTGCAATCGCAACACCTTTTTCAGCCAAGCCATTGCTTTGAGGGTATAAAGGGCTTGAGAATTTCATTCCTATGTTATAATCATTTCCAAATGAATCAAATTCCCGCGAACCCCAAGGGCTGTTATCACATTTAATTATAGATAGACATCCGATTTTGTTAAAATTGTCCCTTAGCTTTCTTATGATATGACTCGAGGTACATATGTTCAACTATTGGATATCCATAATACGCACATTCATCGACAAGAAATTCTGTCCAGTATATTCAAACAAATCCATTGCTACGATATGAACCGGATACTTAGGTGCCTGTTCTTGCACCAGTGTTTCTCTTTGATTGTTACGCGTAAATTTCTCACAAATGGTACAAGATGACTGATATATATATCCCTGATTTGTTGATTCATACCTAGCCAAAAATAATGCACTTTTGCTCGAGAAAGTGTTTTTTCGATTCCCAAAAGTGGTGCATGTAGCCGTTTACCAATTTTTCTTGCAATGTCGTAATAACTACCAAACGATAATTACGAAAAATTATCACCCTCTAAATCATTTCCGATTTATATTTATGGAATTCATGCGAAAAATCATCTAACTGATAATAACTTGGCCAGCGATTCTCAACGTATGTGCATATTCGTTTGTATTTGTCATCACGTTCCATTATTGAATGATAATAATTATAGTTTTCCTTTGACAAGCACACAGATCTTATAAGTGAGTTTATGACTCCCGAAAAATCACATTCCTCCGCGTTTTCTTGCAATTGAGCACGTGATAGATAGTCAGCGACAAGGATTTCTTTCCCCGGTTTGTAAACAACGGACAATTTACATCATCAATATCCCATTTGACCAATGTTTCCAACGGTTTGTGGTCTCTCTCAATAGTAAATTTTCGACCATACAAGAAGAATTAAAATCTCCGACATGCGAAAATGATTGCCAACAGCTATTTCTCAATTTCAGCCCATTTTTGTTTGCTCTTACTTAGCGTACGAGAAGCATACGCTACTGGGTCTCTATTCTGTTATAACAACCCAACCCATCTTTCGATGCACCAATTTGTACAACAACAGGCTTTTTCGGAATTTCTTTCTCCTGTTTGTTCAATCAGCCCCCTTATAAGTTAGTTCACGCAACGCAACTGTTAGTCTCGACAGATTTGGAATAAACTTCGCAAATATTTGAAAAGACCCAATAGACCCATTACATCAAGTTATTTTATCCGTTTTATTGATTTTAAATTATCTTCTCGATACTTGTCATTCGTTTTGACCTGACCATTATATAAAATATTTCCCAAAAAATTGACCTCAGATTTCAAAAATTGTATTTTGGGCGGGTTAAATTTAATAACATTAGCACGCGCACGTTCAAATACTCATGACAATATTTTATCATATTCCATTTCATTTTCGGCCACTATGGCAATGTCATCAAAATAAATTATGACCCCCGGTAGATCTCCAAATATTTGAACAATTTTCCGCTGAAACATTTTCGGTGTGCAAATGAGAAAAAATGGCACACGGTTAAATCTACCAAAAGGCGTCATACATGTTGTTAAATCAGAACTTCCGCTATCCAATTCCATGTGCTAAAATCCAGCACTCAAGTCATGAACCGAAAATATAAGCTTATTTGGAATGTAATCACCAAATGCTTTGGATCCAGAAACACGCGTAGCTTTGCATTGGGCCTCTCAACTATCTGCAAATTGTTTACCCATTCGGTTTGGTAGTCTACAGGTGAAACGATTTCTTCCCGAACCATTTCATTTTCAATTTGTCTACTAGACTTAAAGGTGCAATGCTGCTTTAGAATTTTCCTTTAATTTAATTGAGAACACCACTACAGTTTTCCAATAATTCCTCTTTTGTACCCAGTATCGAGCTTGAAAACTATTGTTTGATTTCCTACTTTATACTCCTTGATCCAGCACTTTTTCTGATTTTCAGTCTTACTCGAGTTTATTCTAAAATTACAATCAACATGACTAATAATATTCCCATTCTCTTTAAAGGTATTTAAAATGTTACCTTGATCATTCCAGCTGAGAATGTAATTTTCATTTTCTTTGCGTTATTAAGTGCGTTATGTTGTCCTTTCAACAGTTTGAATTGCAACTTTTGATCGTTGACTCCGATGACAATCCGATCTTTCAACATTCTTTCCTCATAAAACGCTCCAGACCGACATTTGTACTCACAAAATTGGATTTGTTTAGTAATTCTATTTCAAATGGTTGTTTTTTTTTTTGAGGAACAAAGAATCGATGAAATGCAACTAAAATGTTGTCTTCAGCACCTGCCGGAGCAACAAAAACTTCAGCAATAAGTTGATTTTCGAAATAATGTGTTGTAGATGCCCATAGCCTTTGGTCTAATTAGCCACAAGAATGTTGAAATTTTCTTTGGCCCCATTTCATCCGTGTTTGATGTGCTTCCAGACGTTTTCAAAATTATTACGCATAAATTGCATTTTGCACAATTTATTTCACTAGCTATACAATAGCTCCATGCTTTTCTTTTTGGTAGCAATGAAAAAACGCAAACAAAAGCATTGAATAACAGTAATATTCTATTGATACAATGAGTGGCTGAAAGAAATATATTATTAAAGACTGCATCGAAGGAGGAAATTCTCGAGGGAGTGCCAATTCATCTGATTGATAAGAACACGGATTGCGCTTCGCAGGCAAAATGGGATGAGGAAATGCCTATGCATGGCTTACATTCATGGGATTCAATGGCAACATTTTTCGAACGCAGAGCAAGGATGTTGGAAAACGTGGATTTTGTCTTGCGAACAAATACGCCAAGCAATCAGGTGAACTCTACAAAATCATCAAATAGAAAATCTTTCGTAACTACAAATTCTAGTAAGCGCTGTGTATTTTGTCAGGCTGGACATTTAATCACAAGTTGTCCATTGTTTCTAAATTCAAAAATTCCTAAAAAGCTTAAACTATGCCTCAAATGTTTGTGCAAGGACCACTTTGTAAGAGATGATCATAAACGGTGACAACTCGACACAAAAAGTCCTTCGGATCTCGCTTAAATTGTCCCAAACACTGCTTCGAAGTTAACAGCGTGAGCAATCGCGGCACCCATCAGCCGACAACTTTTTCATCGCCAACTTTCGTTTGTCGAACAGCGAGAATCATGTCGTGGACTTTTCCAATGATTTCCTCGGTAATCACGTCTGCCGGGCGTCGTGGTCGCTCCTCATACAAACGGATGTTCGCCCACGTTTAAATTCGTTGAACCAATATCTAACTGTGGTCATAGATTGTGATGTGTCCCCATAAACAGCATCCAACTTTGGTTTTATCTCCTCGGATTTTTTCCCATCCAAAAACAAAAAGCGAGTTACTGAACGATACTGCTCTTTTTCCATCTTAGCGAAAATCACGAAACACGTCTCACTCGGATGGCTGCTAAATTGAAACTAACATATCAATCAGCCTGAAATTTGTATTAGCGTCGTCTGATATATGGATGATAATACTAACTTCACTCAGGAACGTTCTCTATCTTCAAACACGGGTACTTAATGAACCGACCTCGCATGTATTTTAAACAAGAACACATTTACATTACGTAAAAGGAATAACAAAAAGCTGAAAAAACAAAACTTAAACTTAAATAAAAGAAAGCAAAGCAAAGGACAACTACAATAATAATAATTACGAAATGACTTCGCATGTGGAAAGGTTAAAAAATATTTGAGTGCCCCGCGACCGAAAAAGCTAATAAAACTCAAGTACATTGAATAGAATTACAACTAAGAATGGGAAGATAGGGAGAATTTCTTATATTATAATATGTGAAGAATCTAATACGAAACAAAGTTAATGATATAAAACAGCAACAACAGTTTTTACATTGCGCTCTCTTTGTCAGTTAAGATGGCCATACACTATCCACTTTTTTGTCCAATTTCTTACACTTTTTTTAATTTTCGAAAACCAGCCTTGGAATCGTTTGGTGGTCAGCTATTGTTTGAAATATTTTGCTCATCGGATTCTGCATATCATTATCGGACAAAGCTAGTTTTTTATTGTATATTTTTTATACTTATTTTTTTTTTTTCCTTTGCATAATTACGGGAGAATTTTCGCCGGTGCTTAACTGCTCAATATTATAATATTAAATATATAATAAAATTATCTTAAATTAAATTTGTTGTCAGTCAAACAAATTGGTCAAATTGGAATATTAATAAAGTATGACCAGTTTTCCTCACTCACCTTTTGCAGTAAAACTCTTCAACACGACGTATACAATGTACATACAGGTGAGTGAGAAGGGAGTTATTTTTATGTGGAATGCCAACTCAACAACATCACTAGAACACTGGAACACTAAACAGCATAACATTGGGTAAGTGAATAAACCCGACTTTATTCATTTGCAATGTGAGAGAGATGGCCAGCCTTTCTAACTCTCTGTTATTACTCTCTCTATTTCATTCAATGTCAAATCAAAAAATTGTGATCCGCAGACACGTATATAGGTGTACACAGCAAACAGTGAGAGCACAAACATACATACAAGTATCCATACAAATCTTAGCTGTAAATTTGTTACGCCGTCGTGCACAGGTGCTTGTTCGTCGTCTTTATAGTGAACTTACTTAATTGTTCGAGTTCATTGTGGATTGTTGCTTCGTTATTTCATTCGAGTTTTATTCCCTGTACCTTTAAATATATAAAAAGTATATTTAGTTTGTGCAAAAACCGGTATACACATATATACTTATGTACTTATGTATACATATACTATGTAACTCTCGGAACAAAGGGAGTAAGACCCCATAAAGTGTATATACATAGTATGTATTAGATACATACATACGTACATATGATATGTTAGAGGTCTGCATGTTATTCGTAATATGTTATGCTTGCGGCAAACCATGCTTGAAGAACAATGAGTACCACATACACGACGCAAGCCGTTTTGACAAACAACATTTTCCAGAAACTATAAAACTACAAAGCTATAATTTGATATGTAGACTCGATTGAATCCGAAATAGACTAATTACATATATTTTTTGAGACTAGAAAATAACAATTGTGTAGTCAGTAAAGAAAATTTAATACTACGGTTGTGCGATAGCCTTAATCGGTTAAAGTAAATTCGGTTTGACTTACAATGCATAATTAAACACTTTTTTTAAAGCGGTTTAACACATAAAGCTATTTAACGGAGCGCACATTTTTAATGCGTCCTTATTTTTGTTAGTTGGTTTGAAATATAGCATCGCGCTTATCACTTTCGAGGTGTTTTAAAAATAAGCTGCAGAGTTGCTTTGTGGTATGATTAATTAATCAGGTTAAGCTTTATACATTTATATTTTATTTTATGCAATGGGATTTTTAAAAAGAACTTACTCTGATGGATAAATTTGCAGTGAGAAGAACTTCCGTCTATTGTACACGGCCGTCTAATAGTCATTCCACAGTGAGTAAAATTTTGAGAGTTCTGATTCGGCATCCATAATGGTATTCTTGAGTTCTGAATAGATGGCTTTTATTTTGGAGACGCATGAAACGTTGTGGCTAATTGTTAGAAATTACAATGAAAATTATGTGGAAAATAGATGATTTAAAAACATTTGCAGTATATGCATATAATTTTCTCAGCTCCCTTTTTCTTCCCTTCTATATATTTCATTAAATTTTTAACAAAAATTTTACAATTTCAAATTTGCCAATCTGTTTATTGTTTTGGGCCTCATCACCTGTTTTCTCACATAAAACAACACTACTGTAGAGTGACTAGCATTGAAACTGAGTTCATGCAGAACTCAACCAAAACATAAAGTTCTGAAAACTACAACAACAACTAATTTCAGTAATTTTCCCTGTTGTGTCGACAGAATTCAAAGTTCTGCTCACTGAGGAGTCGTTATAATTTCACAACAACGACAGGGAAAATTGCCAAATTTTGGGGTTACTATTATATGATCCATCTGTAGAGACAGAGATGAAATGAAAAATTTACGCTGCGAGCACTGCTGGCGGTTATTAGTTAATTTTCGACAGTATTAAGTGTGTTTTGCCATTATCATCAGCTTTAATGATGGCGCAAAATAACTTCAAGTAAATTTGTTAGTGTTAGAAATGAAGACAAAAAATTGTTTTTTATTTTTCAACATAGAACACCTTTCCTTATTCTAATAAATCCATGAGGATGAAGCCGTTTGTATCCGAAAAAATCGTCGCCATGACCTTACCAGCCGATGTGACCGTCTTCGCTTTCTTTGGTGCAGATTCACCGAGAGAAATCCATTGCTTTCAATATTGCTTAGTTTTTGATGTGTAATGATGAATCCAGGTTTCATCAACGGTGACAACTCGATGCAGAAAGTTCTTCAGATCTCGCTTAAATTGCCCCAAACACTGATTCGAAGTTAACAGCTGCATCTGCTTGTTGCCCAGCGGGAGCAATCGTGGCAAATATCAGTCGACAATTTTTTCATCGCCAACTTATCATGTTAATTATTAACTGCCGTTCCGGTCGACACACCTTTGCGATCTCTCGCACTTTCGTTCGTCGATCAGCGAGAATCATGTCGTGGACTTTTTCAATGATTTGATTTCATCAAAACCGGATGTTCGCCCACGTTTAAATTCGTTGAACCAATATCTAACTGTGGTCATAGATGGCGACGTGTCCCCATAAAAAGCATCCAACTTTGCTTTTATCTCCTCGCAATTTTTCCCATCCAAAAACAAAAGGCGAATTACTGAACGATACTGCTCTTTTTCCATCTTAGTGAAACTCACGAAACATGTCTGCCTTGGATGGCTGCCAAATCGAAACTAAACTATCAATCAGTCTGAAATTTGTCGTCTGATAGATGACAGCACACGATGATGATACTAACTTCGCTCAGGAACGGCCTCTATCTTCAAACACGGGTACTTAATGAACCGCCCTCGTACTACTATTTTGTCGTTTATTTAATTCTAAAAATATTTATTGGACATATTACTTAAAATCCCAAAAACATCTCTAATGAATGCATGCCAATTGAAAATGCATAATAAGACCTTAAGTATTTTATCAAAACTAAAATGTAATACTTTTCACGCATCTGCTAGAAAACGATTTGTGCACATAGAAACATTTCAATATTGATTTGACTTATATTTAGAGTCAGTATACTCACTGTGTTTCATTATTATGACTGCAATGTGTATATGAGCGCTATGCGATCCAATAATCCTATGATCAGACACTTATAATATTCAAATTTCGATAACACAAAAAAGAAAGATAAGATGAATTTAAATCTGAGTTTGTATGGCAGGTACCCCTTTTAGTAATTCGAGGGCCTTAAAATATACATGGTTGGTAAATATAGATCATACACCTATAATGTCCAAGTTTCAAATTGATGGTACAAAAAAAAAAGTTTTTCTAATAAGAACATGAATTTGGATGTGAGATTTGTATGGGAGATACACACCAAAGTGAATCCATTCGTTTAATTTTGACAAATGTATTGCATAAAAAAAAGACTTCGTTCGAAATTTCAGCTGTGTAGCTCAAAAAATTTAGGGGCTAGTTACATACATACAGACGGGCCGACGGAAATGGCTAGATCAACTCTTCTAGTGGCGCTGATCAAGAATATACATTCTTTATGGGGTCAATGTTTCCTTCTGTGCTTCACAAACTTGACAAATTTCTAATACTACGAGTATTCTCTACGTGAAGAGTATAACAAGAATGAAGTAAATATATTATATAAATATAATTTTAAAATTGAAGTTTTATGTAAAAAACTGTTAAGACAAAATTTATTTGTGTCGACTCCCCAATAACGAAATCTTCTCTGTAACAGAGTTGTTGTCCGGCCCCAACGACTTCGTTACAGAGGAGTTGGACTGATATGATTGCTATTGCTTGCTGTAGTATGTATAATATGATCATGTAAATGTAATGTTCGCGTATAAGTGTGCGTGCGTAAATTCGCCGTAATAACAGAGAATACTCGAATACTCTATGTATGTGCTTTTTATCTTCTTATTATGTTACTAATTAACTTTGCTTAAGCATCTCTATCTCTTTCAATCTCGATGTTATCTCTTTCTTTCATGAATAATAGTTTCCACAACATGGTGCACATGTTTTTTCATATTATGCTCGAGCACTTATATACATTCATAATATATATCGCCGGTCAACTGAATATACTCAGAATTTTTAGATTGCAATATTTCGCTACGTAATATGTCAGAAAAAAATAGTAGCTTCGAACAGTTTTATGTAAATTTCGCTAAGATTGATGCTTTCGTTTTTGCCCCAATGGAATGGGGTCAAGAGCAATAATTGAACTTGGCAATGAACTTGGGTGATTTATTTGTTTTGCATCCTACAATTAAACACGAAACAGGAAAAATATTAGAGGAGGTATTTTTTAAAATTACTTAAAGGCCTGACGTTTACAACGCTACATGCCTTTGCTTCTATCGAGAAAGACTTGGACCCGAGGTGGCACACCGTTATATCTGCTTGATAAGGCAGATGTCTTACTATTTAATGTTTATTTTTTGTAAGCGCGGAGAAAGTATCTCCCCAACTATCAAATACATTTAGGCCAATATCACCAACAACGCTTGCAAGTTGTTAAATTTTTTTTTATCAAAATACTGGTTCTGTACATTAAACTTTTCGTGGACTTCGTCCATTTTATGGTTATGATAATCGTCCATCAGAGCAGCTAATTCGAAAACCTATGGTTCGTTTTCCCATCACGGTTACTATTAATGGTAATGTCCATCCCGTAAGATGCAGCACAGTGCGCACCGAATAAGCTGTAGCCGCAGTACAGAAACTATTTAAAAAAAAACTCAAATCATTCCATTCATCGTCGTTCTTAGCAAATGAAAGATTTTACGATAGGATCTTATCTTAAATGCTTTTAAGATTCAATTTGTGCAGGAATTAAAGCCAAACAATCATTGTATGCGCCGTCAATTTCGCCTTTGGACTGAAGCACAAATTGATATTAATCTCGATTTTCCATACAAAATTTTGTTCAGCAATACACCAATTTTTTGTTTATTGCGTACGTAAATAAGAAAAATTGTCGCATTTGGAGTGAAGATAATCCACAATGTCAAAACACCTATACACCCGCATCCACATGTGTCGGAGGCGTCATTGGTCCATATGACTTAAAAAACGATGCCAGAATGTTGACAGTGGACGATACAGAGATACGGAATTCATCTTGTTGACATGAGGTCCCAACAGATCGGAGCCACATGCCACATAGCGCACACTACAATTGATTCACTCAAAGAAACTTTTGATGAACAAATAATTTCACGTAATGGTCTTATTAATTGTCCAACAAGATCGTGTGATTTCACACCATTGGATTCTTTCCTTTGGGGCTATGTAAAGTCACTTGTCAACGCCGATAAACCAGAGACAATTGAAAACCTGAAAATAAACATTCGAAGAGTTATTGGCGAAATACGGCCTCAAATGCTGCACAAAAATGTGTGAAAATTGGACTTTCATATTGTACGCACCAGCCGTGGCGGACACATGGCCGAAATCGTATTTAAACGTTAGTGTCATAAAATTATCTAATCAATAAAGCCAGTTTAATTTCTTGGCTTAAACGATATAACCAATTAAATTTTGGAAGAAATTTTGAGACTATTCAGGTGACCGGCAATGTTTCTTTTTTTCTATAATACTTACTCTTAAGTTAAAATCTTATTGGTAATCTGACCGCGGTAATTGTATTTATATACATACATAAGTGTGCATTTGCTTGTATTTGTATCTGTTGTCTTCAATTTTTACTTTTATAAAATTGTTTATTTATAATTATAACCTAGTTATGATTATGAGCAATAGCAACAGAGGCTCTAGGATGTAAACTCGACGCATTAACATCCGAGCCAACAAGCCAGTCACTTTTCTAAAATTATATTGTGGTCATCATTGCATAAATTTGTTCTCTGTTTTTTATTCCATTCAACAAAAATTATCTTCCGCTCACACTTTTTTAAATCAAATGACTTAGACAACGAACTTCTTATTTGAAATGAAAAAAAACAATTCTAGACTTAAATAAAAAAAAAATTTAAACATTGAAATACCCTAATTATTACAAAGAAAAAGAAAAGAAGTACATATATTAAAAATAAAATTAAAAGGAAAGAATACTGTTTTTTTAAGTTATGTCGCCGGCATAACAAAGACAAATGTAGTAATAACAGCAAAAACTCGATCAAAAAGGCAGACAGCATACAGAAAGCCAAGCTAACCAAACCAGTAATAAGCAACAATGGCAAAAACAAGGCAAAACAACTAACGAAAATAGTAATATAAGTACATACATACAAACAAATATACAATGCATATAGCCAAAACAGCAAAGTACCAAAAAACCAACATAGACAAAGAAGAACAATATCTAGCAATAACAGTACGCAACATGTATATGTACATGCATATAAAATATGACTGTTTACATGAGTGTGTATATATGTACATAGGTATAAGTGGATATAAGTGTGTACGCGTCGTTGAAAACATTAAGCCAAGCGTACAATATGCACAACATAGCGACGCCTAAAACGCCGTCAAGATGAAGACGAGACGGGAATTATTAAAACGTTACCTCTACCTTGACTCTGAACTGACAAACAAACATACAGTCAAGTTAATAGGTACAGAAATATAATTTCTTTACATATGTAAGTAGCATAAAACAAAATCGATATTCATACCTATCTGGCTCTTCGCTCAATTCTTTAAACCCCGCAACTGATATTGTTGCGTTTTTCACTTATATAATATTTTAGGGAAGGTTTATATAAACAATATAATCTTATTAAGTTTTTATATAGTAGAGAAAACTTGTTATACATATTGAGCATTAATCACGAAAAAAAGCGACAAAGAACAAATTTTTCAAGAGAGCATTTTTTTACTTTTCTTTATTATGGCTGGCAACAACCAAATTTATTCAGTATTGTCTCCGTAACTATAGTGATTATCACTATAATATTTTACCAGGTGATGAGTAAGTGGCTTTAGAACAAATTTGCATCAAATAGTCGAAAAAATAACCCTTACGTTATTTTCGTGGTAAGGGCTCCATATGTTAGTTATATGCTGACTTAGAGGCAGTTTTTAATCATCAATCAAGGAATCTTTATCAAAATTTTTTTTTGATTGTTCGTTTTTAGAATCAATTATATATTCAATCAATCAAGGTTTAAGGTAATTGATTCGACTCTTTTTTTCGAAAGTACTTCATGTGCTGCGCAATATGTTATACACTTTATTTTGAATAAATTAAAGGAGTCTATAATAATAATGAGGACAAGGCAAAGGAGGTGCGTATTGTTTTTTCATTTGGTAAGTCACTGGAATTATTTATACGTTTGTCCAAAATAAATAATAAGATACAGAGATCATATAATCCCACAGCGAGGAAATTAATGACAGTGGCAAAACTGTGTTTAAGCCATATGAAATAATTTTGACCGTACCTAAGATAAAGAAACTAAATCTTCACTTTTAATATAATTAAATTAAATGGACGATTTCCAATGATGCTGATGAAGAGCTTTTTTTCAATATACTTTTTACGGCAAAAATTGTTTTAATTTAAGAAGCACTTGATGAATTCTATTTCCATGATGAATGAAAAGAACTCTTATAATTCCGTCACCATAGCCACGAAGGACGTGTAATGGTTATGTATAGATCCTCATACTATGAAACGTTCAATCTACCGCAATGAATATCGCCCAAGTAATAAAGAACAGGATTCCCTTATTTGAGGGACTCCCTTATGCTTAACAAATCGCAATATAATCGAAAGTGTATTGCGTTGGCTAAGTTTGTAGACAGCTCCCATACGTTGGGTCATTAGGTCTTTGGACCTTATAAAATCTTTATAGGATTCTAATTCTTATTTCAAGCAAATGTGGTCTTTGTGCAAAAGTTTGAAGCAATACAAAATATACTTTTGCTTAAACTTTAACGCTCAATTGTTAGAACAACCGGTTTTTCTTTGTCTTTACTGTTAATGGCGTATTCAGTAAAAATCAGCTGTTTTCGTATTCAAAAATGTAAACAAACATATCAAAATGTCGAAAAGAAGCGAAAAAAGTTAATTTCTTGTAGATACTCGAAGAAATTGCCATTCTTCGTTTACCGTAAATCAATTTTTATTTAATTTAAATTGGTAAAACATTTCACTTTACCCATTGGGCAATCAGTTTAATATATTAAATTTTTTTTGTATGCAGCACCCGGTCACTTAGTTTAAAATCCATATTGAAGGGAAATTCACGTTTGTGTGAAAACCCTAATTATGAATTTAACTTAACGAAATAATATAGTAAAGCAATTACAAAGTTTTTGAAATGTTTTTTCGCTTAAACCAAATTTTGTATTTTGACCCTATTCAAGTGCTGTATATCAAATAAAAAAAATGTTGTTCAAAATACAAATTGCAATTTCATTCAAACCGTAAAAATACATGTACTTATTTGAATTGTGTGCATACAAATAAATTTAATGCCTCTTCTTCAGAAGAATATTTTTATTTGAATATGTACATACGTATATATTATTGAATGAAAATGAATACATAAATGTAAAAGCTTCACTTCGTTTCCTATACAATATTATTGATAAGTTTAGAGTATTTCTTTTTTTTTTTTTGTTTTTTTGATAAGATTGTTGATTATTTTTATAAGGCATAATTGAAGATATAGTTAGAAAAGTTACAAAATGAAGAAAATAAAGAGGTATATTCAGTCCTCGTCATCGGTTTTAGCTAAAGCATATTATCCAATCATTTTTGCATCTATGAAGAATGCACGGATTATCTAGGGCACCAAGGGTTTAGGAATCTATTTGTGAAACCCATTATCTTTAATTTTTCTTTTAAATTTTATTTACTCTTACATATATACACTTACCGGTTAGTTAAACAATTTAAGCCACAAATGCAAACACCTAACATTTATTCAAACCACAATATTTCATATTTACTTTTGTATATAGAAAATTAAGAACTTATCTGATTTGTACACAATGCCATTAAATTATTTTTATTAAAAGTATAATGAAATTCGACTGCACTTATCAAACACACTGCTCAAAGTTAGTCTGATGCTGTTCTCACAAGAGCATTATCTGAAAACCAATCTAAGATAACTGTTTTTGAATAGGAGAAGATGCAAAGAATGCGTAAAATCATTGATCTTTTTCTTATTCTTTCATTATTCTCTTTTTGTTTTTGTGATGCAAATTTTGCTTATGCTCAAAATTTGTGTGGCACATACGATAATTTCGCTATTACGGAAAAATACACTGTGACATACGATTAATTTGAAACTGCATTTCCAGCGTAATTATTGAAAGTTTTGCTATAATATTTGAATGGTGATGTATTAAGGATTTTAGAATAATTCTGCATCAAAAAGTCAATTTCTAAAAAAATGTCAATTACGATCATTTCGCAAAAAGGGGTCGATATGTTTATAATACTTTTCCTTAAAATATTGTTTACAAAACTAAGTACTACAAAAATTTCCTTTAAATAAAAATGTGTAAATAATGGAAATGCCAATTCTGCCTGAATTAACATTTCTATTTATAACCTCCTATGTTATAGAGGCCTGGATGAATGCATTCAAATGCCGAACATTTTCAAATGAATGCATCCATGCATGCCTGTAGTGCATAATACGTAAATATTATG
Organism: Amiota albilabris; assembly: GCA_037040105.1. Classification (NCBI taxonomy): domain Eukaryota; kingdom Metazoa; phylum Arthropoda; class Insecta; order Diptera; family Drosophilidae; genus Amiota; species Amiota albilabris. The sequence goes on from JBANCV010000278.1 coordinate 21,537, forward strand.
AGATACAAGTTCACATAAGCGTACCAATGATATACATACATATGTATATATATAATGGCAGATTAATGAGTATGTATGTTTCGCTCCATAGAGGAGCGTCTCGGCTCAGTTTAGTTTAGTAAGAAGAAACCAAGGAAGACTTCAATTGCAACGATAATTCTAGTCATGGTCATGATTATGATTATAGTGATTTGATTATACTATTTCTCAAAGAACAACAAAAAAGGGAGTCTTTTGCATTAGCATTTATTATATATTCAAAGAGAGAAAGAAAGAGAAGTATTTTTATCAATATTAGCAAAGGTGATAAGCATTTTGGTGGGTAGCTCCTAAAAGAATACAATTTTATGAAATAACAAGTTATTAAAATCTACACAATAATTTAAGGAAAAAAATAATTTCAATGGACCATGTTGACCCAAAACTTTTAGAAATTTTACATTGATTCATTAAAAACATGTACTTAAATTTAAATGAATTTTAAATATTCTTTTTTTTTTAAATTAAAATGAAAACAACAAACAATTAAAAGTCACTCACGAATGACATAAACTGTTCTTTCATTCGATAATGTATAATACTAAATTCTTTGTTAATGTTATGTAAATAACAGAACTACAAAATAAAAACGGATTCTCATACGCAAAACAGACAGCGAAAACCAACAACAGTTCAGCTGAGTTCAATTAGATGATGACGAAGACAAGAAATAAAAAAAATTCATAAAATCAGCATCAGTCAGTAGGAGCACCGTACAGATAAAACCGTACGACGTTCGTCAACCGACTCACAAAGAGACAAAACCAACCAAATTAAAGAAGGCCATACACATATATCAAACTATTTAGTCCAGCATCATTTCAGTTTTTAGCGTCGTGACAAAAATTCTCTTTCAGCTGAGAAAAGACGTAAAAACGAAAATATAGCAATAACTCCCTACTATCAGAAAAAAATATATTCACTTCCTTCAATTCAGAGAATACGAGAAGTCTATTTAAAAAAATGTTCATGCAATATAAATGAAAAAAACACGATAGTATATAATATAAAAATTAGACGCTATCGATGAGTACAGTCCGATGCTCGGTCGAAATTGAGAAATTTTGTTGCCCGATGTCTATTGTCAGCATAATTGAGCAGTTCTGCCTAGCAAAAAATAAGCTTCCTAAACAACAATAAACACATCGAGCATCGAAGTACTTGTCGTATTGAGCCAAAGGTGCTTCTTAAAGAAGCCATAAAAAGCTTTGACTGTGGTTCACCACACACGGTAAACTAACAGTACATTTACAGCGAGCTGAATCTTAAGCGATTCAATGGGAGTCGATTTTGGGTTTACACTGTCGATTCAGATTGAGAAACAACTGTTTTTGAACACTTGAACGTTGCGCACACGTTGACTAACTTCAAACGTAAAATTTATGAAAAATACGGGACTTGCAACCATTGGAAGGGTAAGAAAATAGTTCTTGCTTCTCATTCGTGCTAGGTATTTGACTAAAATATCAAGAAAAATTATATAATTTCAAATGATTTTGTTTGTTAATTTGGGCCTTTATCAGCTGTTTTTTGTTTTGGAAAAAAGAAAGAAAGCGCGGTGTCTAACAAAAATGACAGTTTCCAACCGGATATGACCGAAAATTTTCCAATACAATCAGAAATTGGCCAGCCCCATTTTGATTCAATACTGTTTCCATTGTTGAATTAGCCAGAATCGATTTATATTTCACAACAACAACTGACATTTTTCCTTGTGGTTGTCTGATTCAATGGTCGATTCCACATTAAATCGATTCAACTTCAGTGTAAATGTGCTATAAATCATACAATCATTGACACGTAAGTATGTATATTTGATGTCTATGCCCAGCATTAGACTGACGAAAGCGATCTTCGTTGGTATGAGAAACACGGCGACACTCACACACTTACAAACATACATAAAATTGTTTTTGTGTGAAGAATACCAGAGCATGAGTCGAAGTAGAGAGAGACAAGTTGCTCATGTTTTGTTGTTATCGCAAATGACGCGACGTACATTTACAAAGCTGAATCTTCATTCTACCTCTTACTCATCTCGGCCAATCCCGTCCATACTATGAAAGTAACACTACACTACACTACTCAAGGTACGGCTTGGCTTACGGTGCTTTGTTCTTTTCAATTCGTTTTAAAAAGTATTCATGCATGTTCGCTTTTACATATGTGTGTATGTAAAATAAGAGAAATGTGGCAGAGTAAGAGAGAGAGAGAGAAAAAAGCCAATTATTAGAAAAGTACGAATGAATAAGCGAACCAATTTATCCAACTCGATTCAAGTCACATCAACGAGAGTCAGGTTAGTTGTGTAGAACTGAGATCGTTGCTATTAGTATTATTTTTATTGTTGTTGTTGCTGCTGCTGTATTGATGTGCCTCCATATTCGTATGTCGGTGTGAACGATCGTTTTGTTTTATGTAGTGGACTGGCTGGATTGCTGATGACGATTTTGGCCTAACTGCTCAGCCTCGAAGACCGCTTGAATACAGTAAGACAGTAAGAGACGAGCCGGCGTTGCGATTGCATGTTTTAGCGCTTTGAATTTTTTTGAAACGCGTTCGTTTCGGAACTTTAAAGAAAAATTCTTTTCTTTTTGTGATTTTTTTACACCAAGCAAAATCCCTTCATAAAAAGTGATAAAGGTCGTCGAAAACATTACATAAGAATTAATTCTTTTTAACAGTTAATTAGAAATAAAATTGTAATTCAAATAACAATAAAAACAACATATAAATATATAACAACAAATAATAAACGATTTTTTTTGACAAAACCCGGACAAACTACTATAATTATCATGGTCAAACATCATGAAGGGAAAGGAATTAAACAAGAGTGAAATTCATTCAGTTTCCTAAAATTTTAAAATCATATTTTTTTTTTTTTTTTGCAGTTCAGTTTGGTAAAATATCTTAATCAGTAATACACACAACCTTGGATTAGTGTTATTTTTATTAAAACTGTTAAATGAAACACGATTAAAAAACATTTTAAAAAAATTGTTATTTATAAAAAGTTCAGTGGAAAAAGTGAAAAACAACAAAAGTGTTAAATAATTTCAATAAAAAATTAATTTATTAAAAAAAAAAATTAAATTTAGAACGCATTCAAAATGCCAAAAATATTTTTAATAAAAAATCGTCTGCATCAGCAGCAACAATGTTTACTAGATTCGCAAAATCTCTTACAAAATAAAAGACAAGATGATGACCGCTTAGTACCACCGCTTAGTCCAACATCACCAGTCTCACCATCGTCACCATCTTCATCACCAGCAACACCAGCAATATCTAATAAATCTACGCTGTGTAAACCACCAACGCCAACGATACCACCTACGCAGCCACAACCAACTACACCACCCGAACCGGAAGGTAAATGGCAACAGGATCTGCAGCCTATAAGTTTAGTTAGGAATAATAATAAAAACAACAACAGAAACTCATCGTCATTATCCTTTGCAACTCGCAAACGATTTCATCACCGTCGCCATTATTTTGGTCAACGCCAATCTGCAGAACATGAAAGAAATGACGAGGATTGCAGTAGTAATACACAAGAAAATATTAACAACATAACAAAAATACCACTATCAGTGCACTCATCATCATGTTACAATAATGAAGTAGAAGAGTCACATATATATAATAGTAATGTCGACGGGCCAAAAGATCAACTCGGTAAGTAGTAACAAAAAAAAAAAAAAAATAATAATAATAATAATAATTTAAAAAGTGCCACAATAAAAAAAAAAAACAATACAATATTTATTGGAAAAATTTTACAAATTAAATTGGACATAGAATATACCTATATAAATTTCGTTTGGATTTAATTTGAAGATGCTTTATGCAACAATTTCATAATCTAAGTTTTCTGTTCTAAAGCATGATATTTCTTAATTTGAAATTACACAAGGTTGATAAATGACTTTTCAATATACTTTCTTTTTTACTTAGTCGTGCTGATCAAATTTTACAAAATAAATTAAACATTGGAATGTGTTTCTAAGTCATTAGATTTCTGCAAAAAGTTCGTGTTCTAAGTCTTTAGTTTTTATTGAGATAAATTTCTCTACATTTAAAATTACATAATATTGAAGTTGTTTTCTTTTAGTGTATCACGTTTTGCAAATTCAATTGAATTTTTTTTTATTTATAAATATCAATTGATCTTGAAAATTTTTTAATTCTGTAATAAGTTCGTGTTCTAAGTCTTTTGTTTTAAAGTGAGATGGCATTCAAAATTTGAAAAAAAACTAAAATTAATAATTCCTTAAACTTTTAATTACAAATTTTTGATTGTGTTTAATTATGGCCAATATCAACAAAAAGATTCATTTTTTATTTCGAAAACATTTTTACCATTTTTTGTTTTAAACGCATGCAATATATTCTTTCCTTTTTTAACGTCGATGACAAACTTATTCTCGGACTGTTCTAATATCTTGAAATATTTGTTACTTTCTAGAAAGAATGTAATAATACTAGCTCAACCTCCTGGCAGTAGAAGTTTAAATCTTCTTGGCGTGATTTTTTGTAAAATACTGTCAAAGAAACAAAATAAATCGATTTTTTTTTATGAAAATATAATCGATATCTACCGTTTCATACCGTTTAATAAACAAAAGGAAAATAAAAATTGTAATAAATACTTTACAAAATAAAAGAAAATAAATTTTGCAAAAAACACTTTAGTTAACAAATGGAAAAAAGATTTTTGTGAAAAAATTTATTCAATTCCACAGTAGAAACAGTTGAGGTCTTCACGAGATTGATTAAACAACCGCTGCGTAAACTAAGTGACAGTTAGTCCATTGAGTTGAGCAAAATGCATAAAAGATGGTAATTAATTGTCTGGAAACTCTACCGAAATTATATACATATGCATTTTATATTAGAACTTACCATCGCAAATATCAAAAATTTGAAAACATAATAAGTCATATATTGCCATTTCTGTACTCAGTTTAATTAATTTGTCTTTTTCGCTTGTTAGCGGCATTTTTTTTTTTTTTTTTTTTTAATCAGATTGACAGTTATGTCTGCGAGAATAGCTGATAGCATCAATTTAACACCGTACACCCGATTCGGCTGTATGGAAATATGTCTAAGCTTTTTTTTAACGTTTTTTTTCAAACGGGTTCCTAAAGCGATTTTGATCACTGATCCTATGCAATATAAGTTTCGGCGACCTTCTACCTGAGGTATGTGGATGATATGTATATCTACGTATATTTCAACGGATCATATGTGGAAAGTGCGTATACAATAATTTTTGCGTTAATTGCCGAAAAAATCAAGTTCTTGGCTCAGAGTGAAAAATCTGATCAGCAACCGTTTTCAAGATGATGGGTCTTGTTCGTTTATTGAAAAATTAAGAATTAAAATATTTTTGTATGTGAATTTCAACACTTCCAAATAAAATCGGCTTTTTTGATAGTAGGTAAGAGCAAAAAAATTACAATTAATGTCAAAATTACATTACAAAAGACATCGCATACCCCATAAAGTATACATATTCTTGATCAGCGCGACACGATGAATTGGTCGAGCCAGACGGACGTCCACCTGTATGTATGCAAACTAGTCCCACAATTTTTGAGCTAGACAGCTGAAATTTTGCACAAAGCTTTCTTTTTACCATACGCAGCAAATTTGTTGTCAGCCGAATCGGACCACTAGGAGGGGTACCATACAAAGCCCATACTCAACTCCATGTTCTTATTAGAAAAACTTTTTTGTGTTTTGCCCTATGATCTTGAAATTTGAACACACTTCCACTTCCCAGATCAATCCCATTGGAAAAAATTATTGTGACAATATTCTTAAATCTAACAATTCTGATCCTTTTATTTTGGAAGAGAAAGAGAGAGAGAGGAACGGCACACGTCTGGTCAGTAACTCGTTCACACACGCACGATTCGAGGAAGGTGCATTTGAAATCTATACAATTTTCAAAAATCTTAACCATTACGATATTCCTATTCTTAGAATTTGGGCTCTCTAAATTCTAGTCTAGGCTAACGTTTTTTGTAGTTGTTAAAAGTCCTTACCAGTGTAGTTCTTCAATCAATCAATTTAAATTTGATTCAAAAACTATATTATTATAATAATTAATATTGTCATTATTATCATCATTATCACTAAACCATTTCCTATGACCAAAGAGTATAGTATCATCAGCAACATCAGTACCATGGAAATATAGTTCCTAACGCACAACCAGTCTTTGGCAGGAAGCTGTATAACAATATTAACAACATCTTGCCAGTACAAAAATAAAAGTTGAAGTAGAATAAAGAAGTGGTTCTTTTAAGAAAAAAAAATAATCAAAATAAATTTAAACTTGAAGCCAGTAGCACACAAGTCAAGTCCAAGCCTAACTTATAAATGAATGAAAGCAAGAAACTAAGAACAACTAGAAGTAAAATGTTGTTGTATATAAAAAAATAATAGAAGAACTTGTTGAAAACACAACCACCAACATCAAGCATTGGTTGCGAAGTGTAGATCCCATTGTCTTCATTGTTGGCGTTGTTGCCACAATCGCATGCATGCAGTTGCTTTAAGCAAACCAAAGTCAAAGCAAAAAAAATTTTGTGGCAACAACGGCAATACCATACATAGAACAGCGCCCAACAAAGCAATGCGCAGCATATGCTAAAAAAGCCACAAATACTCATTCACATTAAAAAAGTAAGCAAGTTAAGTGATGCAGGCAGCCAAGACAGGTAGGCGGATAGGCAAGCAAGGGCAAGCTCAACAACTACAAAACTAACAACTTCTACAGCAACAAGATGAAATGAACGAGACAAGACAACGCCACAGTACGTTACTTTAACAATGATAATAATATTTAAGATAATAATAATGATCATTATTATTGTGATCATAATAATGATGCGGCCGACCATGTCAAGTCAAACATAACTACTCAAACAACTCTTTGAAGGCAGAAAAACTCAAGTGCAAAGCCATCATAATCATCATTATAACCATCATTATGTATGTGTGTGTGTATAGAAGCAGCAAATACAACATGAAGTAATAGAAGCAACAGCAGCAGAAACCGCAATCGCTGCATTTAGACAAGCAAAAAACCACTTACCTGAAAGCCCCAAGAAGTATAAAAAATATCGAATTTATAGTGTTACTTGTAGTTGTTGTGATTTTTATACTCTTCATGCAGTGAATGGTATTTTAAGTTTGCCATGAAGTTTGTGACAGACAGAAGGAGACATCGGACATCGTATAAATTCTATATATTTATCCGTCTGTCTGTATGTATGCAAACAGAGGAAGAGAGTCGAAAGTCATCACAAAAGGCCAAATTTACAAACACTTTTTCTGAGTGACCATCGCAGAACATCGTGCTCTAGCTGAACTCGCACAGAACTCGAGTTATGATTTCTAAAACCAACCCTGAATTTGGTCATTTTTCCCGTTTATGTTATCGTCAGAAATCGAGTTTTTCTCACTCTGAACTGGCTATAAGTTATCGAACTGGCATTATAAGTTTCTGACATGTATTTATCATTAGTGCAAATTTCAAGATCTTAGGATTACTGGATCATATAGCCCATATATACAAATTTGGAAACTATAAGTGCCTGATACACATTTAATCATGTTAATTGCAACATCAGAGGATCAATATATCGCATAGAATCACAATTGCTGCGTTCTCATTGTTGAAATGTAGTACGTATACTGACTCTACCCTTATCATAAGTCAAATCAGTATCGTAATATTTCTGTGTACTCAATCACAAGAGATACGTGAAGAGTATTATATCTTCAGCATATATCTTCTGGTTTCTCTTTGCTGTTTTTTTGCCTTTGCTTCTATTTCTACATTCATCGAAGAAGAAATTTAAACGGGGGGAAAAAGTTTGAAAAATAAGAAAATAAAAGAATAAAGATTAAGTTACTTGCTGTTGTTTGACTGCTCACAACACACAAGGTTTTTTCTAAACAATTATCATCATTATCATTATCTGTTTACGTGTACACTCGCTTGTTTGCGAACTTGCCACTTGACATTGCTGCCACTGCTGCTGCTGCTTTGAAAAAAAAACTCATTGTATCGTTTATTTTATGTTACTTTCAGAGATCAGAATGCACCGTATGTTGTTGTTACTATAGCTGTTAATATTGCATGAGTCCAATTCGTCGTCATTTAAAGTTCATTTTTATTGCGGTTTGCGTGTTTTGCTTATTATAATTTTTTTATTTCTTTCCTTATTTTTCGCATTTCACGTTGCATAAACACATTTTATTGTACACAGATACACACATTTACAAGTTTTACAATTAATAATGAAACGTGTTAGTACTCTGAAATTGGCCTCACATCATGTCAAATTGATATTGACAAACAAAAAAACCTTTAATAAGGACTTCGAAAGATGTACGATACAACAATACACTTATCCCCCAATTTTTACGATCGTGAGAAAACCGTGTAAAAATGTATTCATAATTATGGCAGTATTTCAAAATATAACCAAATCAATCTCAAAAAACTTTGAACCAATTGTCTATTCATAAAACGATAAATTGTAAATAATAATGCCAATTGCTGTTTAGTTTCGGGCTCATAAGTATAAATCCAATATTCGTCATATAATATAAGATCGCGCAAAGCATCGATGGTTTTGAACAAAACAAAGGATTTTGGACGATTGTAAAAAAAAAAATTAGCCTTCATAAGTGTTTGACTTGTTTAATTGTATTTTTATCGATTTTCTGATTTATGATTTTATTGTAGTTAAGAGTAATTAATTATTCTCTTAAATTATCTTCCTTTATTTTATTGACTTTTATGATTATTTGAATTGTTGTTGTCCTTGTTATATCTTAGTTTAAGTTTGATTTGTTAGATTTGTTTGTACACTCAACTTTATATTTCAAGTATATAACTCCTTAACTACAGAAAAATAAAAAAAGTAGGCGGTACAATCAGTGGATCTCGGTAGCTTTTCGAAATTATATTTTGCACAATATGCACAAATAACATAATTAAATACAGATTTTACAAATCAAATTTTGTAATATCTTTGCGTTGGTCCGGTACCAAGCGATTCACTTTTATTGATACACATGTTACTATATGCTCTTAATGCATTAAAATTTTTTTATATACTCTTATTAAGTTTTTATGGAGATCAGATATTTAAACTTCAAACTATTCTTCTAAGTTGTTTCACTTTCCAATTTTTACTAGTCGTATCATTATATGTAATGTGAAATGATTTTTTTTTTTAGTTATTTTTTAATCCTTAAGTATAATAATAAAATCAAAAGGTACTCTAATTTCACCATGCATGTTGTAACAAAAAGAAAAAAGAACAACTGATAAAAAGTCAATGTATTTTTTTTTTTTTTTTTTTTTTTGTTATCAAATAAAGTTAATATCATGGATCGATTAATGATGTGTTAAATTTGATGAATTGATTTGAATTATGGTTTGCGTCCCGGGACGTTTGTTGTTGTAATTTTAATCTAGCAGAACGGTTCATTGAAACTGTGAAACCTCTTCTAGAAGAAGACATAACGTAGTACATGTTTGTTAAAGTATTTACACACTAGCCACTATAGCTGACAGACCAAAAATATGGATTTTTTTAATTCGTATTTGAACAAAAGTGTACTTATTGATTTTGTGGAAGAACTGTATGGCAGACTTTTTAAAATTCCAGAATTAGAAATAATGATCTCTGATCCCAGAAACAGTTGCTCTACAGTACACAAATAACCCGGCGAGTCGTTTCAAAGTCAAATTAAACAGGCAATCAGAAACATAGAAAAAAATTTCACCAAAATTCTTGCAAAAAAAAAAAAGAGCAACATTAAAAAAATGTTAGAGTTACTTAAAACAATCGGAAAAAGCACTGAGAGTTTGCAAAACCGAAAACGAGAGAGTGTTCTCCTTGTATAGTTGTTTTGTTACAAAAAACAAAAACAGATTTTTTTTAAAGTTTTTTATATTAAATTAGTAAATAAGTCTAATTGTGAGTTCATTACTTTATTTACTAGATGTCCAATCGCCCGTTGCTGTGCCCCTGCTCCAAAAACACAATAACGACACACTCTCCCAATCTTGTTCCGCTCTCAATGAACATCATATACAGAAAAAACAGAACGAATTGCGCAATACTCTTGTATGTACTCAGAGGGCGAAAATACAACAAAAACAAGAAGCACAGCAAGAAATGGTACGAACGGTTCTATGCTTGGCTTTGGAAAAAAAAGAACTGAATCCTTAAAAAAAAAAAATATATTTATCTTTCAAAATTGAAAAAAAAAACAAGTATGCAACTCCTTTCATTCATTTGTTAATTTCAATTAAAATTTTTAAAATCGGTTAAGTATATTTTGCGCCAAAAAAAATTATAAAAATCTCCAAGTCCGCATGGTTTGCCCCAACATTTTCAATATCAATATTTCAGGAAAACCTTTATGAAATACACGATTTCACCTTCCTCAGAAATAACTCCCTCTATTGCGCTATGGTCCCAAAGTCGATTTTTTTGGCAAAAATTCTGAATTTAAAGTTAGAGAGCTACAATTTTGCACATTTTCTATTTACCATGCGTTGCACATCACTAGGAGGGGTGCCTCCCATACAAACCACACATCCAAATTAATATTTTTTATTAGAAACACTTTTTTGTTTTTTATTATTGACTTGAAATTTGGACAGTATAACTGTGTGACCTATAACCAACCGTATAAATTTCAACACCGCCGGACTACTATAAGGGGCATTACATTATAATTGCATAGTATTTTATTTACATATTAAGTAAATTATTGCTCTTTATTATGTATTTGCGTAAAGCTATCATAGTTAAATTTTAACACATCTTTATTTATATTTTTTAATCAACAAATTCATCATCTAATTAAAAAAAGCATTCGTTCTCAATATGGGTTACATCCGTAACGCAATCGTCAGTACTGTCATTACCCGAGAGAGGATCCATGTTGGAACTAAATGAAAAAGGGGAAACGTCCAAAAACGCAATGACATCCTTCGGAAGATACATATTTTTATTTTGAATCTTTTTTTTATTCAGACATAAACTAGATCTCACTGGATCGGTAGAGTCCATAGTTGTATGAAAAACGTCGCATATGTTATTCTATCGACTATTTTTCTGTGCGTGCATTCTTCGATCAAGCTTATAATATTTGTTACGAGCTTCGATGCATTTTCGCCTATGCAGCCTACGGGAAGAGGAAAGGCGGCAATGATTTTGTGGCCGTGAGGCAATATTTTATGAATTGTGGCTGATATGGTGTAGTTTTTGTAATTTTTTTCGTATTTGCTGAATTTTCCGTTTTAACAACTTATCTCCACATTTTTCAAATATGAAATCTGAAACAACAGATTTTTTACGAGCATTTTTTGACCACATTTCAAGCAGTTTTTGATGCTCAAACTAAAAGTTACCTGAAAAAAACCAATTTCTTTCCCACGGGCAAAAATAAATTAGACCATCGTAGAGAAAATACTTCAATGAACAATACTGCATTAATAGTTACGTCAATAATATTTTACTCCACGAAACAAAATTATTTTGAGATTAATGTCGCCTAAAACAGCACATAAAAAACACATAAAACAATGGAAAAAACATATATATGCATACCATACGCATTTGTCGGAATCAGCGAAATCGGACCACAAGGGGGGCTACCATACAAACTCCCTACTAAAATTCATGCCGTTTTTTGTTTTTTGTGCTGTCAAACTGAAATTTGGACTCAATTTCTGGTTCTTATTCATCAACCATGTAAATTTCAAGATTCTAGGATTACTGTATCGCAAAGCTCCCATGTAGAAAAAACGTTTTCGTAGTAGCTGAGTGAAAAGTATAATATCTTCAGCATAGTCGAAGATACCCAACTTTCTGTTTTTTTGAATACATGCAAAAAAAAAAAAAAAAAAAATTGGGACTGCATTGGTGAAAATACACAACATTTTAGTTTTTCCATCCGGAGAAAAAACAAATAGCGCCGATTATTTGCCGACTCTCCAGCACGCTACGTACAACTGACCAATCGAAAAATATGGCTATTCTATGTTTATTCCACAGACTTCTAACGATTGACCTTGGGATTTATTAATTACCATGGCATCAGTGGTGTTATTAGAATTAACACATCCTCGCCTTTGAACTTTCCTATGATTATAGTACCTTCAATCAAATTTTGCATAATTTTTTCAACAGCGAGTCTTGTTCCGTTGCACAATTTCTTAACATGATTATCACTGAGCCAACCTTGAGCTGTAAATTGTGTGGTGATAATCCTGGCAAAAATAACAACCACACGTAAAACACGTTTTGTGCTTGATCTTGCAATGACTTTCCAATAATAGTAAGTATTGGACGCGTAAGTATTGATAATGCGGGATTTACAAGATATGGCGCTACTCACGCTATAAGCATCTGGCAAGGTTGTCCTATACTCGATTTGAAAAATACATTTGACAGCTTCAATTTCCAGTATGTAACATTTGCTTGAAGTGTAAACAACATGGTTGGTGTGTACGCTTTAGAAGTGGGGATTTTGACGTGGAAGACAAGGAGTGGCCCGGTGAACCGAAAAAGTTTGAATATGCCGAATTGGAGGCATTACTCAATGAAGACTCATGTCAACCGCAAGAAGAGCTTGCAAAATCATTGGGAGTAACACGCCAAGCCATTTCCCATCGTTTACAACAAATGAGAATGATCCAAAAGCAAGGAAATTGGGTCCCATATGAATTGAAGCCGAGAGACGTTGAAAGACGTGCGAACAACTGCATCAGCGACAGAAAAAAAAAAAGGGTTTTTTGCATCATATTGTTGCTGGCGATGAAAAGTGGATCCATTACGACAATCCCAAGCGAAAAAAATCATACGGCTACCCCGGTCATGCCTCATCATCGATGGCCAAGCCAAATATTTATGGTGCCAAGCTCATGCTCTGTATATGGTGGGACCAACTGGGTGTGTTGAGCTATGAGCTGCTGCAAACGAATAAAACGATCACGGGAGAGGTCTGCCGACGACGATTGATGCGTTTGAGCCAAGCATTGCCAGAAAAACGGCCAGAATACGCCGAGAGACACGACAAAGTAATTTTGCAACATGACAATGCTCGGCCACATGTTGCATAGACCGTAAAAACTTTCTTGAAAAGGCTCAAATGGGAAGTCCTACCCCACCCGCTGTATAGCCCAGACATTGCTCCATCTGATTGCCACCTCTTCAGATCGATGACGCATGGCCTGGCTAACCAGCACTTCCAAGCCAAAAAATGGGTCGATGACTGGATCAAGGCCAAACCGGCCGAGTTTTTTCGCAACGGAATTCGTATGCTACCAGAAAGATGGGGAAAAAGTAGTGGCTAGCGACGGACAGTACTTTGTCAATTAAACATATAACCATTTTTTCTCAATAAAGGCTCAAAATATGAAAAAGTACCAATAATATAATATAATATAGTCCCTCAGTTTTCGAGCTATAAGTATATAAAACAAAGTTGAAAAATGTGTATGTTTCCCTCTAGCGCACGTAATTTTCAACCGATTTAGTTAGTTTTTTTAAATGTAGATAATAACTGTAAATAGCGATTAGGCAAATAAAAATGCGAAAATATGTAAAAGCATTAAAAATGTAAAAGCATTAAAAATGGGTTCCACCGGGTGCATTGATGAAAAAGACTCCTCCATTGTCGTCATTTACTGCAACATTCACAATTGACTGTATCGTGCATGAGGCGATTGGATGCAGGCAATTCTAATTCCATCAACATCTTGCCGGATGATGCACAAATCCTCCAAAGATATTAAAATATCATTGTTTATCTTTGCGCTAATTTTAAGTTTTGGATTTGCGGCTGTTGAACGTACTAGATGCAAAATGTCTTTATCCATATAGTCTCGTATTTGATCCACAAATTATATGGACTCCCCGGAAAACACGGTGAAATTATAATGTCGAATAGTGATCGAATTTGATAAGAAGTAGACGAAATAACGGAATCCGCGTGTGTAATCCTAATGAACATCTTCCTCGAGTTCTTAATAAATTAATTAATAATAAACCCAAGTAAAACATTCGTCATTTCTCGGGTGAACTGTATAAATACGCCCTAATGCTACATTCACGTATCCCGGGACAGACTATCCTTGTTTCCAATGTGGGAATTTTTTGGATGGTGCATTCCATGTAAAATATTTTCTCATTTTGAGTAAAGCAATATTCTTTCAAATGGATCGGTTACGTATGTCTCAAAGAAGCTTGTTAGCGTTGTCGCTGTTGGTCGTCAGGCTCTTTGCGCTGCGTTTTCTGTCGTAAAATAAACCCGTTGTCAAACATATAAATGAACTACGATGGAATGACGTTGGTCTATTGGAAAATGAAAAGATTTTCCAAACCGCTTCATTGCTAACATATCTTCCAATATGATATTTTGAAACTTCATCGTTATTATTTGGAGCTTTAATGCCAAATACAGCCATGTTGTTTCATTTCGTGACGTACTTACAAACATATTTGATAGACTTGACCGAATTTCAGTACTCAACATTGGAAATGAACTTTAAATGTTTAAATGTGGAATAATCAGCTGTTGTCGTTATTTTTGACTTGCAACGTTATTGTTCTGTCATTGTCTTCTACAGAACGACAGCAATATAGGGGGTAACCATCATTACCTCTAATTGTAACAGCCATCGAAGCAGGGGGATAATGCTTTGATCATTTGATGGCGATCATGCACGGTGATTCACAAGTGTATTTGCCACACGGTCCTTGAATCATGTTCTTCTTCACAACTGCATAAATAATAAACGTTTCTGTTTATGCATAAAAATTCGTTGAGCTGATTTTTTTGGTTGTTTCTTGGCCTGTAAAACATCCATATACTTTAGTAGGAATCTAAATGAAAAACAGTTTATAACGGCATTAATAGTATGGTTATTTGTGTCATTAGTTGTTTTAACCTTGCAATGATAAATAGACGGAGTGCTTAACTCTTTGACACTTGTACTTGAAAAAGGAAGAATAGGGGCAATGTGGATTGAACTATCTGTACATTTTTATGCTGAAACATTCAGTAAATTGAGTGAAACTATAATTCGTTTAACGTTGGTGCATTGAAGCGTCTCTCGTGTTGTCCTGCTAGTCTGCTGTGAACAATATTTGATGATCGTTCGACGGCATAATTTCTAAGGCTGTTTTAAATAATGGCACCAATTGATTGTTAGAATGCAAGGCTTGCTGCAGTTGCACAATGATTTCTCGCCTAGTGGCACGATTGATGGCGCAGCTTGTATTAACTTCAGCTACAGGATGAAATTTCTATTCAGCATGAACTGATGGCAGATGCGAGATGGTGAATTTCTCTGTGAATTTGTAATATAGAAATTCGTTGATAAGCCTCAAAAGAATTTTCATATTCGTGGTTATCTGTTGGAAAGTGTTGGTGTATGTTGTGTTACAGATGAAAAAGATACCTTAAAAGTTGGATGGAAACCCTATTCTCAATTATATTTGCACCGAAGGATTCATTTGGAATACACCGTTGTAATTTTGAATGTTTTGGAAGAAATGCTTTGATAGAGAATCTTGACCTGAAAGTAATTAATTTAGTGGTTCTGGTGGCGTTTGTAGTTGTGGTAAGTTGACCTTTCCGTTTGCGCAACATAATCCTGTATGCTCAAATCGAAACCTCAAAGCACTGCAATGTTGACGAATTGTCCTCATTGTTGTAGGATCATACCTAAACGCCAAACGTTCATAGAAAATTATAATTGTAGTAGATCTGTCTTCAGAAATTCGTATTCTGTTTGCTTTCATACGTTGGCTACGTTCTTGTTCAGACTCATTTTCCTTCATTCGGTAAAAACAATCGAGCATTTTTCGGAGTTTTTGATTTATCGAGTAGATCAATATATTGTGTTGTGTTATTAAGTAATAAAACTAATAACAACGCTGTTAGGTTTAAACCGTTCATTAATCACGTATTTATTACTGTGCATTTGAATTAAAAGTGAATTAAAAATTTGTTGCAAGTTGGCATGTTGTCAACAACAAAAGCGGCATGTGAACGTCAAGTTGGTAAAGAAGGAGAAACAAAGCAAACAACAGACATCTGAGACGTCGCTGTTGTATTTTTTACTTCTCAAAATTCATTTCTTCGCAAGAAATTAATTGACAATAAGCGAGCCACAGGAATTTTATGTTTAATATGTTTTATTTAGTAAGCTCTTTTGTTGCGAAAATTATTAATGGAAACAAAAAACAAGATCAAAACATTGATTACAAGCCTGAAATGTACAGTGAAGCATTTGTGTTGAAAGAGGATTTGTGTATTATAATTTTAAACTTGCCACTAAATCATTATGGTATAACTCCCCCGATCGACCGACCGCGGTTAGTATCAAAAAAAGTATTGTGCCTCACCCATATATGCACACTATTGAAAGATCAAATGCGCGCTTCTTTTGCTTGAATCATATCTTTCTTGGAGATAACCTCGCAATTTATTTTTGGTGTGCGGGAATAAAAAGAAGTCATTAGGTGCCAAACCTGGACTTTAGGGCTGATGACCTATCAATTCGACGTCTTCGGTGTTTAAAAAGTCACTTCTTTGAGCAGATGTCTGAGTGCTCGCATTGTCGTGGTGGAGACTGATTCGTCTTCTGTGGTTGATTTTTCTTATTTTTTCGAACATTTCTGGCAAGCAAATGGTGGTGTACCATTCAGAATTAACCGTTTTACGCTTCTCTATTGGCAAGGTGGCGACATGTCCGGTTATTCGAAGTGCTTCGTGCGCGAACAACTTTGGTTGGATTTGGCTCATCTTGAAAGACCCATACAGTCGACTGCTGTTTAGTTTCAGGCACATATCATGATTCATCATCTGTCACGATCTTATAAACGTCTTTTGAAGCACCGCGATTGAATTTTTTCAACATTTCTTTGCATCAATCGACACGAGCTTTTTTTTTGCACAATTGTTAAATCATGCGGTACCCAACGCGAACAATTCTTTTTGACGGCCAAATGCAATATTGAATATATTGAAGTGGAACTAATGTGCAAGGAAGCCCCAATCTCACGATATATTACATCTTGCATTATTAGTTCATGCGCTGCATGGATGTTTTGTAGAACAACAACCGATTTTGGACGACCTTTACGAAATTCCTCCTGGGGACAACTATGACCACGATTGATTTAAAAAGAACTAGGGAAACACGGTGGCCCTGAATAGTGCTTCATCACGAAAAGTCGAAGCGAGTTGATCGGCACACTCTTGGTGAGTTAATCCACGTCGAAAATCATAAAAAATCATTGCACGAAAATGTTCACGATTTAATTCCATTTTTTAGCCGAAACAAATTTTTCAAGTCACTGTAAACAATACAAATAGCACTCGTATGACAAAACGTTCTGAGTACATTTATCATTAAAAACGACAAGCTTTACGATACCAATTTCAGATTTGACATATCAACATTGGTGTTGCCATATCTCAAGACTTAACCAGCAACCTAAGTATCCTTTCAAAACTAAAATTGCTAATTATTTTAAAACTTTATTCCTACCATTTTGTTCAGCAGTTTCACTTCAATAGTGTGCTTATATAGGTGAGTCAGATTACCTTTTTTTCTACACATCGGTAAAGAAGTTTTACTTCAAAAACGGAACAAACGTGCACGAACAAATTGAAAGCGAAAAAGGAAACGTATATTTCAGAGAGAACTCATGATCCAAAGACTATGTAAAACTATAGGCTGGACAATGTGCTCACGAAACTAACAGTGTTTAATGTGCCTGAAGTCACTCCCGCCTGATTATTTCACTCAATTAGTAAGGAATTTCACTCAAAACAAACCTAATTGAAAACTTATTGTTTTTAACTTTTGTAATGCATATTTTTATTTAGAATCTATATCTATCAAATCACTTTTTTCTCGCTATGAGATCATCTCGTCACAAACTGGTGACGATACTTATCCGCTGCATAGACGACGAAAACCAGGTGATGGAGGACATACTACAACTATCAAAACGAATAAACTGAATAAATGTGGATTTTGCCATATTCTCCTATTCTATCGAAATCATTCAATGCATATAATATATGGAGTATTGCAATTCAGTGAAATCGATCAAATACATATATAAAAACGTGTTTTTTTATTTTAACATTTTTTATTATTGTATCTCTCCAGTATTTGAAACTAATAAGTGATCAGATCTTATAAACCGAAAAAAGCAGAAACATACTATTTCATAGCCTCTGTTTAGAAACAGATGATTATATGAATTGTACAAATTAGTATTGGAAGTGAATAGATTAAACATAATTCGTGATTATAAATAATGTATATTTTTTCATTTCAAGCGCGTGTAACCTTCGTCTTGAAGCAAATTTTTGGCCAAAATATTGGGATGGACTCTGTTATCGTTTCTTATGTACCATGGAGCTCCAGTGCTGATTCTCAAAGCTTTTGATTCCACTCTCTACATTTTTTCAACGTTTGTGGGCATAGCAGTTCCCCACATCTCTATTCCATAGGTCCAAATTGGTTTTTACATGGCTGTATACAAAATCACTTTTTACTCTAGACGTAAAGACAATTTCGAATTAAGCATCCACAGCATATTGTTCTTTTTGAGTTTAATGCTCATAATTTTCTTATCAATATGGTAGCGTCACGTGAGACTTCGGTCAGACTGGATATTTAGATATTTGATTTCGATTTGCCTAGAAATGCTCTGGCCATTTATTCTGATGGCAAGGCAAGATTCATTCCTCAGAGTGAATATGATGTGTACGCATTTAGATTCGTTACCTCTTATTCTTCAAGTTTAAGTCAATCTATGTTTATATGATTTTGTAGAAGAGTTGTTGCAGTTATTGGATTTTCATGAGTACAAAGAATTTCAGTGTCATCGGGAAACGTTGATATCATTGTTAGCATATCGGACGTATATAGTAGTATAAGGTGGGGCCCAGAACGCTGCGGTGTGGAACTCTAGCATCTATTTTACAGGGCCGGGTGATTAACTCTTTTTGCTTCACGACAAATTGTCTATTTTTGATATAGTTTTGCAACAAGAGATGTACATAAACAGGCATAGTCTACAGATTTTATAAACTAGGCCACAGTGCCAAACCTTTTCAAAAGCTTGCGCTACATCTAGGAAAATTGCAGTGCAGTTCCGTTTCCTTTCAAAAGCGTTTGCAATAAGGGAGGCGATCCGATAAATATGCTCAAATGTAGAGTGTTTTCCTTTGAACCAAAATTTGTGTCGAGAAATAAAATTTTTCTCGTGAATTTTTCAAACAGTTAGAAAGCACTGGCAAGGCGCTGATTGGCCTAAATGAAGAAGCTTGGCGTAGGTCTATCCCGGGCTTGGCAATTATTATGATTTGAGATATTTTCCAATCTTTAGGATAGTAAGCAGTACGACCAGATAGCATTAAATATGTGAGTAATGTGTGAAATTACAGTATTCAGTAGCTCTTCTAGCATTTTTGACGTTATTTTGTCATGGCCTGGTGTCTTTTTTAGCTTAAGTTGCTCTATTAACTTAATAACTATTGTCTTACTTGGCGGATTAAGTAAAATAAGATGAATTATTTGTGGTTACGGAAGATGGATTTGGAGTGAAAATAGATTGCAAGTGTTCAGCAAAAACACACCCGTTTTGGAAGTCGGTGCGTGCCCAGTCTATTTAGGCTTTTAGATGCTTTCCGTAATGAATTCTGTGTTAGTTCAGTAGAAGTAAGATTAGTAAGGAAATCGTTAATATGACTTTCTTTTTCTTTCTTCAGAGTACAACGTAAATTGTTTGTGAAGACTGCCAGAAGCTTTTTAATATTTGGAGAATGGTGCAGTTACCATAGCCTTCTTATCTCTCTTTTCTTTTTGACCAAGCCTTCAACTGATTCATCAATGTTACGAATAGGGGAAAATCGACGATTTTTAGATGTAACTGTTTCTGTTGCCGATTTTGTCATCAGTCTTTGAGGAAGCGATAATTTATCCAGTTTATATATTTTATATATTGGGACGGACCTTATAAATTGCTGTAGTCAAGGGTACTATCTATTGTAAAGATAGAAGGAGAATGATCGGAGTATAGTTCTATCGACGAAGTCGCAGTTAAGTCACGACTATTTAAACCCCTGGAGACACCATAATCAATCAGGTCACGAGCGCTTTCTGGCAGTTGTACATCTCAGTGTTCATTTGGAAATGGTCAACGAGTTTATTTCATGGAAGAGAACGCACACGAGAGAGCTGCAGATCCACCAAACACAACGTTGACCGCTTTTTTCCAATTGTGTGCAATTGATTAATTCGCAAAAACGTTGCTGTATCACGAAATCCCTCAGTCAGTTGGAAGAAATTGACGAAAAAATTATCCAGAAGAAACGTGTCGCAAGGCATTCTTCTATAACTGGCATATTTTCTACCTTAGGATGAGTGTATACTATTCATCCCAATAATGCTGAATGCCACTATTTACGAATGCTGCTTCAAGTGGCCAAAGGCCCAACATCGTTTCAAACAATCAAAATCATTGCTGGTCAAGAATGTCAGTAGTATAGAGAAGCGTATTTCAAACTTGGTATGCTTGAAAATGATTGACATTAGTACAACGCTTTGGTCGAAGCATCTGAAACACGTCATGATCACCAATGGCCATTATTTTGATTAGATGTGCGCCTTCCAATTCGAAAGATCTATGGGAAAAACATAAAGAGAGTATGAGTGAAGACATATTTCTTCGAGCACGCAGAGACAACCCCAGCCTCAATGTACATTGTACGAAAGACATTTTCAATGAAGCACTGATATCTCTTGAAGATATGTGTATATCTATTAATAACAAAATCTTTAAACATGTATATTTCCTGCACAACGTATCCAAAACGATTTTGGCGATAGAGACGTATTTCGAGAAAAACAATACGATATTGATGCATTGCAAGTTTATGTTAAGACTCAAAAAAATTTTAACAACCGTTTAACGACTTGCGTATGATTTCATTATAGAGCTTATATAAGCCGGATTGGTGGACTACTTTTCCTTGATGCTCCAGGAGTAACAGGAAAAACATTTTTACGTAATTTGGTACTCACAGAAATACGAATAAAGCATAAGATTGTACTGGCTATGGAATCATCGGGGATTGCAGCAATGCTACTCGATAGAGGGCACACGGCATATTCGCTTCTCAAGCTGCCATTGAATTTCAATCTAGCCGTTCATCTTCTTTGTAATATTGAAAAATCATCTGGAATGGCAACCGTTTTGAAAATATGGCGACTCATTATTTGGGATGAATATACAATGACTCATAGGAATAGACTCGAGGCAATTCATCGCACTCTGCATTGTTTCCGAAACGATCAACGTCTAATGGGAGGAGCTGTCATACTGCTCGACTCTAGGGAGGAATATATCACTGGTTACCAATATGCGCGTACATTTACTTCCGGTTGATCCTGCAACACATGAGATATCATTCCCGGCGAACTTCTGTCAACTTCTGTCATCAATTGAAGACCTTAAAAATAAAGTTTTCCCAAACGTGGCCAACAACATCAAGAGTCATGATTGGCTTAGCGAGCGTGCTATATAAGGTGCGAAGAATGGTGATGTCGATCGAATCAATAGCGACATTCAATTGCAAATTCCTGGTGCAGTTACAGAGTATAAATCCATTGATACAGTTACAGAAGACGATCAAGCTGTTAATTATCCAGTCGAATTACTTAATTCATTAGAGCCACCTGGAATGCCACCGGACAAACTGACGTTAGAAATTGGTTTACACATAATGCTCCTTCGGAATCTGAACACGACAAAGTTGTGCAACGGAACCAGTCTTTTGGTGAAAAACTGATGCCGAATGTGATTGAAGCAACGATAATTAAAGGCAATGAGTAATGCCTCCAATTCTGCAAACTTTTTTGGTTGACCGGCCCTCCTTATCTTCCACGTCAAAATCATCACTTCTAATGCATACAAATCATCTCTCGCACTGTGAAATCGACAGAGCATACTCCAGATATGCTTCGGAGAGCAATTGATGGGCTGCAGCTGCACTTTTCTTCAAACTAAAGAAGTAAACGAGAACTTCCCGCAAATGTTGTTTTGTTAGTACGAAATTAGACATATTGAGAGCGAAAAAAAAATATGTTGTTTACACTTCAAGCAAATGTTACATACTGGATATTGAAGCTGTCAAGTTTATTTTCAAGTGGAGTATAGGACAACCTTTCTTATAGCAAGAGTAGCGCCATCTCTTGTAAATCCCGCATTATTAATACTTACGCGTCCCAAACTTACTATTATTGGAAAGTCACTGCAAGATCAAGCACAAAACGTTTTTACGTTTATTCGTTGCTATGATTTGGTTGCTATTTTTCTATTTTTCCTCTCTGAGGACGCACAAGAGTATTACGCTCTTCTTTTTTTCGTCCTGTACATAAAGTTTACTAAGAACGTGCTTTGGATGATTTAGATGATGCTTTTGCTGAATATATAAAGTTCACGTGGTTTCTTGTTTTGGAACGAGGCCGTAGCAACGCGCACCGGGACAGCTAATTAATAAATAAATGTAGAGTTTTAAAATTGCTTATTGATAAACTAAGGTCCATTAATTTCTTAAAAGAATCAAAGATTCAGAAATGATATTTGGATCTTTTTCCATGACTAAAATCATTATTGTATCATTATAATTTAACGATTCAGTTACCTCATATTCAATCGAAATATGTAATAGCAAGAGCTGAAAGCCGATCTTGTGTAATAGTATTCCGCAGATATGTTTTAATAATTTTTAACCTCGAAAATCTGTAACCGCAACTGTAACTGCTACAAGCTATAAATATCAGAACTGCTTCGATGGTAGGGTACACTTCGGTTAAGTTTTTTTTTTTTTATATTGTATTTCAGCACCGAAATAATGCCATCATTTCCTTCATATACTCGGATAAACATATTCTGTTCTTCATACAATACATGTCTATCAATGTCAGACGTACATCTCGTACCTTTCGAGATAGTTGCAAGTTACTGCATTACTTCAAAATTTCGCAGTCAGTCATTTCCTCTAACTTTTCTATACTATACGTGAAACCAAATATGCTCTCATGATGCTTAATTGCCTCAAATATAAGTTGACAACTTTTTTCCGCAGATAATGCAGGAGCTTGCCTACCTTTTCGAAATCAAAGTTTCTGCTCACACGTCTACATCTCTTGACTTTGAACTTTCTCTCAATATTATTTTATTTTTTATCAGCTATTACCAAGGATGAGTGAAAGTCGTTTTCACGATAATTATCAAGTTATTGCGTAAATGCGTCTAGGTGTTATCTAGATGCATCTATGTGCATATTTTCACTCTGCCATATCTTATTTAATATTTATCTTCGTAAGCATGTCATGCCATTCGACGAAAGAAAATACAAATTTGTTTTTATATATCTCTTAGTTGATATCTAACGGCATCCACCGATTCTAACCCACATTCCCATCTAGTTTCGAAAAATGATTTTAGCGAGAAAGATTTTACATATTATTTTAAAAAAACCCACCACTGACTCGAGCCGGCAAACAGAGTGTACAGTCTTTGTAAGAAACCAAAACAAGATTTCGTTTGAATAAAAGACGATGCTTTGTCTCCTAAAATCAGATTCCAGTTGTGAGTTCCACGGTGCGAAAAATTCAATTATTAATTTTTTTTTTTTTTTTTCTTGAATTGTTGCGTGAGGCCCCTGCAATCCAATCCGGAGGCTGCAATGGAGCAGACAACGTCTTGGACGACTTCCCGTTATCCCTAGGCCATGAGCAACTAAAATTGTATCTACTTAATATTGTTTATTTAATGTAAAAACCTGGCGATATTCACTTCGCAGAAGCAAAGCGCCTTATAGGGCATAATGAGCACTGTTTGGCGCTTAATAAATGAATAAAAATACAAAAAAAAAGTTTATTCAAAACGGCATAGAAGTGCATTTTTGCAGGTGCCTAGTACGTACTCAGTTATAAACAAATTATTTTATATTATACTACCGCTCGTTTCTTTTCAGTTCAAATTGAAGGAATTTTTTTTGTATGGAGTAACGGTCACTTAGAAAAGCGCTTTTGAATTAAATCGGTTGAAGCCGTACGCAAGGCGTGAAGAGACCCTAAATACCTTTTGATTCTGTTGGTCCATTTTAATGAAATATAGACTAAATATTACACATAATACAACTCCTTCCCTTTCGATTTTGAATTCAATGAGTGGCTTTTGCTGATGCGTTCACAAACAAACCAACAGACAAAAATGTCAAAGTTTACGATATCTTTATAAGTATGAATAGGTTACAACAATGCACCACTAAAACTAAATCAAAGGTGATGGACATTCATTACGCTGTATCAGGTAGAACTACATACCATAAGTAGCAACTTATCAACTGTCTGAATGACACAGAGACAGACAAATTTACTGAAAGTCGGATGGTTTTTTCTCCATTTTTCCAGAAACTTTCATTCAAACATTCATTTGAAAGAAGAATGAAGGAAAGTTTGAAAATGTTTTTATGTTTTATAACCATTAACAACAATCTTTAACACACGTGCGCATAGTTTAATATTCAATGTAATTATACTATGTCTGTAGGTACATATTGTATGTACTTTTGTAAGATATATCCTATTGGTAGTGAATTTTCGCTTGTGAAGAACGCTCGAATAACTTCTAGCTAACATTGTCATCTTTTATAGGCGTGTATTGATTGCAACTACTTTTCGTATTACTTAGGTTTATTGTATGACTTGCAATAATAATCATATTCAATACTCATCGCACAAGTAAAATATAAAAGAATTAAGAAGAACACATGTTATTCATAACTGTTTATGAATTATACTAACAATCCCAAATCATTGAATATGAATCAATCATAATCATTCAAACGAATATGACTAGACTAGTATTCATAAATAATAACCACTAGTAATCATATTATAAACTATTCAAATACTCATTATTTATAATAAAAAGTGCCCCGTAGTATGCTCGGAGACAATTGTCTCCGTTGCACCAGTTATTCGTCAGTAAGAGAGAGCAATTGTTTGATCTCTCTGAACCGGTGTCGAGAGTGGAAATTGTGAAGAAGAGAATGTAATAACGAAAATTTATGAAATTTTACAAAGTTTGTGAATATGTGTTTGTTGAACCAGTACATTTCGGAAAATTTGCGTCCCTTTTGAGTGGTGTTTACTATAGTGGAAATGAAGAGAAAAAATTATTTGCTGCTGGTGTCATAACATAAAGCAAAGGTAAGTGGAAAATAAAACAAAGTTATGTAGTGCATTTATTTTAATAGCTTATTCCTTTTAATCAATAATATAAGTAAATCAGTGGACAAAGAAAAAACAATTATGAAACAACAATTATGTTCTTCACCAGTGGCATCGTTAAATTAGGGTAAGTGAAAAATAAAATTAAAAGCAAATTTTTCAATACTGCAATTGTTGTTTTTTTCTAGGGCTTAAAAATTATCATTCATTTTCATTTCTTGTGACCATGCTATTGCTAATGGCACCGATCGCAAAAGCAAACGATGCAAAAGAAAAAAAATCGGCCAAGTGCGAGTCGGACCTCAAATGGAGAGTTCTGTAGATATTGTATATTTTTTTGCTGTCTGTTTCAGTGACCATACCATTTGAATATGATAGAGGTGACCATTAAAGAATGCAACGCAGCGCATCGTTGTTTCAATATATGGAATATATGATCAAGTCACACACAATTGGCGCAAGTGATGAGGTTTCTGTACGTACAAAATTATAAAGTATTGCATACTTCTTTGGGTATCATATTAAAACCACATTTCTTGTATGGGGACGCATTTTATTTTTTAACTTAATTTAAGTTTTATGATTTGTTGTTATTATGACAATAGAAATACATATTATTTGAAAATTTCAACTGTCTATTTACTTCGGTTCATAAGATACAGCCGGAGTCGGATGGTCGAATAGCGGAAGCTTAGGAATAGGGCTCCTTTTTTGTACGGAACCCTAAAAAAGAGACAAAAGAATAATCAAATTGGGCTTAAAAATTATCATTCATTTTCAATTCTTGTGGTGTTGATGTTGGCATTGGTTTTGGTGATTCAATAATCGCATCAACATCAATAAAACCGAATCTGATAATTTGGCAGCACAGTAGCAAGCGTCAGATTTGGATTTTTTGTCATTGATATTGATGCGGCTATTGAAACACTAAAACCGTTAGCAGTAGCATTGTCATAGATTTTACTACTATTGCTAATATGGTGAAATTTTTAAACACTGTTTTTTCATTTACTTTGCAAGAAAATCAGTGGCCAAAATAACAAATTAGCCAACAAAAACAATTATATTATTCACCAGTGGCATCGTTAAGCAGGGAAAGTGAAACATAATATTAAAAGTCATAACGTACTACATTCACTAACCAAAATATTGCAAAGCACTTTAAAAATATTTCCTATTTCAGAGTCAATTTCGTCTGACAATCCAAACATCAGTCGTGAAAACTTGCTGCGAAGAGGAATTTACGTGAAGAAAAAGTGTTTACACAAAAATGGATATTTGAAGAGAAAACGCGAAGAGTCCAGATGATGCTCAACAAAAACTCTCGAAATAATGTAGCATTTTTTTTTTTTTTTTTTTTTTTGTTAAATAGTACTAAGATAAGCATATTATATAAATTTGTAAATAAGTGAAAATAACAATAAATAAAATGATTTGAAGAGATTAAATTTTTTTAAAAATGGTAAACTGCTGGAAGAACTGATTACATGGAACTGGTAGAAGAACTGGTTACACAAAACTAGTATAAGAACTGGTTCCATGTTACTAGTGGAAGAACTATAGAAATGGAACCGGTTGTAGAACTGGTATTGCAGACAATTGACTCCTACTAAAGACATCGTCATGTTAAATTTACCAGTTAAATAAATGTACTGGGGATACAAATAGAACTAGTTGGGGTTACAAATTGACTAGCTCAAAACTAGTTTTGAACCGGTGCATCATACTATAGGGTTGTTATACATAAATTTACTTCATCGTTGGAGAGCGTGGTGAAGTGAGCGCATAAGATAACATTCTTCGTATTAACAAAGAGAGGGAGAGAGTTTAGGAAAGGAACACATTTTTGTTATTTTGCTTAGTTTTAGAAATCCGCATTTTACTACAATACATAATTGAGATCTTAGTGTGAATATTTGAAAAGTTTATGATCACTAGTCAAATCATATTCATTTGAATGATTATGATTGATTCATTTCCACTACAGTGATTTTGGATTGCTAGATGTATTCATAATCAGCTATCAACTTGTGGATGGAATATTATTCATACCACAAAACCAAAATATAAGTGAAACTCAAAATCACTTCAAATAAATTTGATTGATCGAACTACTCCTTTTATATTATAAAAATTACAAAATCTCACGAGCGCTCATTTATGAAAAATTTTATAAATGAAGATTTCTTGTTTGAGCTCGTGTTCAAATATGAACGCTTTGATAATGCGATCTTGCTCTTGCTCGCGAGTATTGGTTTACATTCATTTTGCTCTTTCTTCACAAGCGAGCGATAAACAAACGGAAAGAATGCTCTCGCTCATTGCTGACAATTCTACTGGTTTTGTAACGTACTAGGGATAGGTTGTGTGTGTGTGTTTTTGCTCGTAAATTTTTCCAATTTTGATATTGTGTTTGTGAGTGATTGCAGCGCGTGTGTTAGTGTAAATTATAATTATTTTGTGGCAACTATTTTGTAGTTGCCATTGGTAATTGTTTTTGCATTTTTTTATTGCAGTTTTAATACATTTTTTTTAAATTTTAGATTTTTTTCACTTGTGTCTGTATTTGTGAGTACAGGGGTGAGTTACTTGTTTTCAGAGTTGTATTTATTTGCTTTGATGTCAGAGTTCCTTTCTTTTGGGGATTTGTCCGTGCTTTTCAGGGTTGGGTTTTTGTTCAGGGTGTAATTTTTGTGGGTCTTTGTCTGTGTTCCTTGAGGTTTCTGACTGTGGGTTAATTTTTGTTGATTCATTTTTAGTTTGTCGTCTTTTTCTTTTTCAGTAGTTTAATGTCACCGAAAAGGAAGAAGACGGCCATAGCCGATGAAGCCGTGTTGTCGTCCGACGAGATGTCGACGGGGACGCCGGCTGAGGTACGAAGTAAGGAGGTAAGTGGAGAAACTCAAGGGCATTACTTGAAGTATTGCTCGATGAGTTCAGTGGAGTACCCGTTTCAGCGGCTCGGCGTGTGCTAGCGTGCGTCGCACAATATGAGTCTCTGGTTGCTGAGAAGAAGCGCCTGAAAGGGCGCTTGGAAGCTCCCAGGGTGAGTGGAAGTGGTACGCCGTGTGTCCAGGGGCCATCTTCGGTCAGCACGCCCAGTCGCGGTCCACTGCCCCTGCTGTGAAGCCATTTGAGACCTGATCCTCGGTGGTCAGAAGTAAGACCGGTCTTCTGAAGACGTGCCAAGCAGGTGGTGAAAGAGGAAGGAGTAACACTGGGAATACGTGTTCATGAAGTGAAGCCATTACGTGATGGTAGTGTGGTTATTCGCACCCCATCCGTAGCGGAACTGAATAAGATAAGGGCAACACTATGTTCGGTGAGGTTGGGTTGGAGGTTAGTGTGAATGAAAAGTTGGTGGCAAGAGTGGTTGTGCAGGGGGTACATCTTAGATTTCACCTGATGGGTTCATGTGTGAATTGTATGAAATAAACCTGAAGGATAAGATGAACGAGATGGGTTTCAAGAAGGGGGTCCGAATGCGCAGTAAGCCCTGGGTGGTGACCGCTGTTGCATCAGCGCTGCATTGTCACAACTGTGCATTTAAGGGTAAGTCAGCGGGACATCTTATGATGTGCCATTGTTGTCATGATAAAAGCCAGACATTAAGATGATTAGAATCCTTCAAGTAAACTGTCAGGGGGCACAATATGCAACGGGCGAGGTAGGTGCTATGTGAATGTGGCAGTGAAATTGCCCTGCTTCAGGAACCTTACTTAGCCTATGGTTGTGTAAGGGGACTACCTGCAGTGATGCGGGTATTTCCTGACAGCAGGGCCAATTCGGCTGTAATTGTGAATGATGCCAATGTCGAATTCTCTTTGGTGTGTACAGTATGTATTGTAAGTATAGTGAAATGCTGGCTTGAATTTGGGACCTGCGGATATATATCCTAGGGGACGCTGATTGACGTTATTCAATCCTGTGCTCGGATTATGTGTTTTTAAATTTTTCTTAGCATAATCGCTATTTACATTCATTAGTAATGGTTTTATATTCAATGCACGTGTCTCTCAATTTTTCAATTAATGTTAAATCACATGCATGAATGCATTCATATGCCGTTTTGAATACATGCATGCAGTTTTCAAATACATGGGAACATATGAGTAAGAATCAAACGGCATGAGAATGTATTCATGCATGTGACTTAACATTGATTGGAAAATTGAGAGACCAGGCTACATTTTCTATGGTACTTAGATATGTATAAAGGATTTATACGAGTATCTTTAATATGTACACACATACCAATTTAATCTGAATAAATTAAATGAAGTTTGTTCAAAAACGACTTTTTCAGAGTCATTCTTAACTGTAAAAAGTATGTGTACCAAAAAAATAAATATGATATTACATTTTAAAATGCTTTTGAAAAATGTTTGGTAAAAAAAAAATAACATAAAATAATTAGGTCTCTTAATTTTTGGTGTCACTTGCTAAGTTCCGAGGCTGCCACATTGGGACGTCAATATGATGACGGATTGTTGAATTATTCTTACAAATGAAGTTAAAA